>QVNV01017219.1:0-29383 GCA_014825455.1 Pseudomyrmex pallidus | reverse complement strand
CGTATAAGAGGCACGGAGTACCTCGCGCAGCGCGCGCGCACTTCGTTTGCGCATATACTTGGCGCGAGGCACTACCGTGCCTCTTGATGTGATATTACTTGTTAATCGCCGTTCAATAGCATCTAAACGTTTTTAATATTCACTTTCGTGCTTGTTGCTTGTGATTAACACTTTATTTCTATCTTCGCAATAAATCTTGCTACAGAAATATAATCACAGGCGACAAACAATAAGCGCTTACACGCCAAGTTCTGTCAAACGAGATCGATTGATACATTTCAAACATCTCTGAGACAGCGATAAAATAAGAACAAACTCTTCCAAGAAATATCGAAGCGGGTTAGTTGAGTTGTAAAATTTGCGTTTTGAGTTTAATCACGTACACTCCACGAGAGAAACGATCAAAGAAATCCGTCTGCGAACATTCATCTTCGTGGAATACTGCAAACCCGTAATTAAGCAAGTTGAAACAAGAAGGAATCTGTCGCAAAATCGAAGACAATCCCGTTCGTCAAATAACATTGAAACGCGGAATAAAAAAAACTTCACTTTCGAATTCTTAACATTTTTCCATCGACAAGACAACGTCTTTCTCCGCCTTCTTCGGCGAAGAAGACCGCAGCTTTCGTTGTTCCCGATCCAAATTACATAGCGTCGGTCGTAGCGCTTCTTAAACCATTCCATTTAGCGTGGCATTAAGCATTTTGTGAATCTGCGAAACTGAACGTACTAATATTATTTCTTACTTTTGTCGAAATTGAGTAAAATTGTGAAAACTTTCGCGATTAAATTAATAAAAACGAATTGAAAAAAAAAAAAAAAAAAAGAGGGCAACCTGGAAAAGCAAGTTTTGCTATTACAACGACCAGCGAGAAACACTTTGCTAAACCTACCGAATTGTTTGTTTCACCAACAAAAAAATGTTTTGTTGGCGAAGCAATAAAATTCAATAGACTTAGCAAATTTTTCTTGCTGATGGCCGTACAGTAATTGATCTTCTTGCTATTCCAGCAAAAATGTTTTCTGTGAACAGATATACAAAAAAATCCGGCAGAACAAGAGTTATTACTATGTCATGACAGCCATACGATACTAAATTTAATTTATAATGTTTGTACAACAAATCTTTCTGAAAAATGTCTTACTTAAAAACCTCAGACTAGAAGCTAAAGAATCTTAATTAAAACTTTTTCATATTCGCTAACTGCGAATATACATTTTATTTACATTATTTACGCGGAAATTGGCGAATTGAGCTGGAAATCAGGTTTTAAAAGTCACACGCGCACGATTTGCATATAATAAATGCCGCAACAATCGGAGGTCGATTGATTGGCAAATCCCGCAAATATGTATCGCCGGAAAACGATTGGGAACGCGAAGAAGAATGAGAAAACCAAATAGCACGTATTTGCAAAAGCGAATTACACACTTCTCTCGGTTTTTGCGACTTCCACTTCCGTTCGTCGGTTGCCCCCGCAAGAGTCGCAGCGCGGTGGCGATATGTTAGGACAAAAGCCGTGACGGCGGGGAGGGTTTCGTTGATGACCACGTCGCGTCACACGCGGGGCGACGCGAGAAACTGATAAGTGGGACATGCGCTTCAGCATCTCGGTATTTCGTAGTGAACTCGCCGTCAGGTCGGACCATCCTTTCTAAGAAGAGAATCACCGGGAAGTCATTGTGTCACTTGTATTTCTCACGAGCGTCCACACGAGTGATCCTTGCGGCAACGAATTTTTGCGATCTCGTTGACGTTCGTTCGTCGTGTCAAACGTAAGTTGTCAATCGATCCCCGTTATTTAATTTAATTTTTTCTATTTCTTTCTGTTTCGCGAACTTTTGAATTTTGCTTATACCTCGGGAGTCGACGAGAAAAACCTGAACAGTGCGCGAATTCTGATTACGCTACGCGAGTTTTCGATCGTCAAATTCGTGAGTTAGTAAATTTTTCTTTCGTTTTTTTGTTGTGGAAGAAAAAAAGAAAATGAATTAAATTACTTAATTAAAATTAAATTAACTTTGTTCAAAATATATGGAAGTTTAAAGTTATCTGTAAAATAATTGGAATTACTTATCATTGGAATTACGAACTCGCAAAAATCTTGAGAAACTTTGCTGTAACCAATGACAATCCGCAAGTAGTCCGACAATTAGTTTGTGAATTTTACGACAAAACGTCAATGCTACTATTCCTTGCGACACAACGTGCGCGAATGTATGTAAAATTTTGATTATCGACACGCATTGCTGTTTCAAGTCGCGTTCTTTCATTCTCTCTACACGTCCGGCACTTTCTGTTCAAACCAACGACCGCTACAGGCTGACAAACGCAGAAAAATTCCTCGAACGACAACTCATTTACGAACAATTTCCGCGAGTAAACTTCTATCTGAGACACTCCATCGTGTTCGCGCAATTACATCTTGCATGTGCGAACTGTCATTTCACAAAGATACGGAGCACTGAAGCTAATCTTCTTTGCGGCCTTTCAACTTCGCGCGTCTGTCTTCGTGCAAGACAATTTTGCACATTCTCTGTTGTGGAACAGAAGACATTGAAGGTAGTTCTATCACGTAGGGTCGGATTTCGTGGGTGCTAAAAGGGATCCATTAAAATTTACAAGAAAAAAACGCGTATTATGCATGATTAAGAATATAATTATTGACGAAATATAACAAACTATTTGTACAACAATATTTTATAAATGAAGAACGACAATTTAGGATAGTTCTATCACGTATGGCCGGATTTTGTGGGTGCTAAAACCGGTTTTTCTATCACATTATCACTTTAAATCAATTTATTAAATCGGAATGGTCGGTAACGTTATTATTTTTTTTAATGTCTACTTTTTAAACAGTTTGATAGATATATTTGGTAGTTTTTGGAAAAGATCTCAAGTGTGTTCAACTTAATTTATTTCATTAAAATGGTCGGTAACCGACTGTTTTTTTGTTTTCAAAAAATGAAGATTGGTTCAGACAATATTAGAAAATTGGAATTTATGGCAGGACTTTTGTCTCGTGATAGAACTATCTTAAGAATTCTTTTTAAAAACCAGAAATGTGAACTTGCGCTCAATCTTCTTAGAATCTCAATGCGCTCGAAACTTTTCTTCGTTTCATCGAACGGATTCAAAATTGCGGCTCAATTCGCGCCAGGATCTTCTTTGAAGCTGAAGCTTTTTTAGTTTTTCTCATTTGTTGCGGTCTGCAAATTTCCTGTACGGCACACTTTCCTGAGCGACTTGTTCCGCTTATTAGAGTGAAAAGGATCGACGTTAAATCCCGCGGCACGCGCTGTGTAACATCTCCGCGAACGATGTAACATTTCGCTCTATCTAAAACGTCGTTGATAGTAATTTTGTTTGAAAATACACGAGAGGATCCACGAAAGACGTATCTAACGGTACAATCTTGGAAAATAAAATGCACACGTAACTTGCAATGAAGTGAACACTAACAGTTTACTGATATGTTATTTTGTGTCGATTATGTAATATATATTTACTGGTTTTAAATGTAAATTTATACATTCCCACATTGTAAATCAATTTTTTTGCTTTTTTAATTAAATGCGACTTCTTCATTCGGAATTATATAAGACACACGTCATTCTAAGCACGTCAATAAATTAGTGAACAAAATGTTAATTTAACGCTAATTAATATGAAAATTTCAGCATATTAATTAACTGCTAAACAAATTGTGTTTAATTGTTGCAATAATTTGGTATTTAGAAAATCAACGACAAGGTCGTATAATTTAAGCGGATATTATCAAATCTACTTCAAATCGTTTATCAGCCACTTGACATTCACAATTGGCATTTAGTACAAATCTCAAATGGCGCTTACTGCGTAAACGTTAACGCGCGCGTAATTTCGCACAATTTCGTCTTGTGCGTTTCTCGTCCACGCGCGACGTGGAGTTCATTGTTAGCAAAATGCAACAATGTTGCGCTGATCGATGTGCGCAATCAAATCAAAGCGGCCGAACGCGATTTATTTGAATGAGCGAGAGTATTCAAATCTCTCGGAGTGAACATTCAACTTCAAAAGAGTGAAAATTTACTCCTTAAAAGGAACCACACACACACACACACACACACTCACACATTCCAAGAAATTTATATAATCTCGCTGCAACATAATTAGTTATGTCGCAACACGTGCTCGGGATTCGTGCAAACGCAATCTGTGAGACTGAAAGTAAAATCACGAGGAAATGGAGAAAGAAACAAATAGCAACTTTGTTGGATGTTGTATACATACGCGCTACACAGAGAAAACCTTGATTGTCTAACTTAGAGATGCTTTGTCGATACTTTTTAATAAATTCTCATACAAATATTTCTTGTTTATTTATTGATGAAATGAGAATGACAAGGACAAAATTTTAATTAGTGTAATCGTGAAATCATCGCTCGTGAAAGAGATAAATAATTATTACATAAGTAATTCCCGCTTCTCTCAGTGATAAATTATTTCGGTTACGATCTCAGTAAGAAGAATCCGAGTATAAACCGCTCGAGTGATATGTTCGAGGTGCAAACTCGTCGTCGTACCGAGTTAGCATTATGTTCAGTTTCCATGCGCACATTGCTTTACGCAATGCGCGGTGTCTCGTAATCGTTTTGTGTACGAAGGACGCGAAATATAGTGCGACTGTGTGTCAAAGGAAAAGAAGCTACGAGAAAGACATATACACATATTTCTCGAGGACTTTGGTCCGGAGGAGCGCGTCCTTGGAAAATTATTATAATTTCTCGTATATATGAAGAGCAACATCTGTTAAATAGACCTTTTACTGCGTGACGTTAGAGAGAACAGCATTTTATGCATGTGTTTCTTTTTCTCCGAGAAGAAACGGACGCTGCTTGTCGAATACCGTGTGTAGCCGAGCACGTTTAGTGACTAGAGAAAACACCACGTGCTACAAGGACTTTAGTAGGTCATGCTCGTCTGTAACCATTCTTTCGGTGTTGACATTGGCGCGTCTTCGATTTATCAATAATTTTCTACGATGTATATTATCGATAATATTTGAGAGAAAAACAGAAGAGATGTACAATTTGAGTTGTAAATTATTATAATTTATTATAAATTATTCAAGGAAGTTTTTCAATCGGTATATATAGATACAAAGCAATACAGAAGTTTCTTATTGACAAATAAAGAACGTATCCGAAACGTTACGGCTTTAATTTAAAAAAAGTCTTTCAATCAGTTAAAACGCTGTCACAGGAAAAAGAAAAAAATTGAAACGACAGGATAAAAGCGACCGCAGGATGTAAAAGCGGGACTAAAAAATAAGAACCAAGTATCCGAAACGTTTCGGCATTAATTGAGCTTTCTCTAATCGGAGGGGGAGGGGGGAAATATCACAATTAAAAAGAAAAAAAAAGCGGTCCGCGGGATCGTAAAAGCGGCCGTACGATCTCTCGTTCCTGCATCCTCCTCGCGACCGATTTTACATCTTGTCGAATTCGACAATATTGTTTCACTATTATATTTCGTGATACGTACATAATCACTCGCGTTTCGATAATTTATCATCAATTCAGCATATCTGACTTAATCTCTTTTCCGTTCACCAACAAACGTGCGAGGTATTCTTGTTTCTTCGATTGATTTTCGCGAAGTAAGCAAAGGAATGCGTGACCGAGCACGAATTTTCGGTCTTTTCCGTTTTCGTTTCGTGACGGGCGACGAGTGTCGTAAGACGATCGCGAGGGTCTTCGTACGTGCCGTTTCGAACGTGTGTAAAAGACCGCCGGAAAACGTAAGGTGCTACTCATGAAGAGAGACCAAGGAATTTCGATCCCGTGATTAGTAATGACCTCAAATACACCGGTGGCCTGCTTTTCGTGTAGAACCTGTTTCTTGCTCGTTTCACGGCATTGGCGCTCTTCCTCGTTTCTCCGTATTCCCCTTTCTCCGCCACGGAGATCTATTCCTTTACTATACTACATCATGTACCGTTTCGAAGTGCCGCGAGCACTTTTACTAAAAGATCTACGACCATATATATCCGCGGTGATCATTGGACGCGCGAGAAATGCGGGCACGGCGCGCTCTTATCGCGGAGATTTGTTTAATCTGGAGAAAAGAAAAACAAATTGGAAATATGTCATTTTTTTATACACATAAACGCCGGACTCTTTTTTTTTTTTTTAGTAAATACTTTCACAATTACGTGTATTGTCGCACATTTTGCTGAATTCGCAAACGAAATTTTAGACAGACTTTTTTTATTCTTAGTCTTTGATAAAAATATTATTGTTCGCATAAATGCGGTAAAATTCTTCTCGTTAAAAAACAAAAATCTCATTAGATGTCTATTAGACGTCACACAGGTCCTTGCGATATCTAGTAGACATCTAACGGATATCTAATGAGGTTTCTGTGGATTTTATAAAAGATTTTAGGTTCTGTGTAAATTTATTTGCGTACAAAAAAGACAAAGAAGACGAGTTGTTTTATTTGAATATTCTTGTTGAAAATTTGCAACACAAACGACTCGCGCGATTCCTCAGTCTTATATCCTCCGCGACGAAGAGTTTCGTTGTTTAGATATCGACTCGAACGCGAGAATCTCATATCGCGTGAGATTGTGAGATCGGAAAATGTATGTCTTCGACGCTTTCACGTGGATTATCGCATACCCGTTCTTCGCTCGTTTCTGATGACGATAGATATAGTTGGTTAAAAAAGAAAAAAACAGAGCGAGAAGATAGATCACTGTACCACTGACTTACCGTTAATCTGCAATTAACCTCTTGTTGCGCGAAACTTTCCTCTCTAGGTCAGAAACGCGCTGTTGTCGTTCGCAAACAACGAACGACAACAACACGCACAGATGAATTGAACGACAACAAATCAATACAAATTGCAACTCTCTCCAGGCGAGATAATTATTTCGTTATCGTGTAAAAACACATGCCGTACGTAAAACATAAAACAACAATAATTAGACTTAAAAATCTAGCTGTTTTACGGCCTTTGAAAATATTTTAATTTTTTTCTCGTCTCTTCCGTATTATGTTTTTCTCATAAGACAAGTTACGAGTAGAAATTGTGTGAGTAGAAGTTTCTGTTCAAATCCGAATAACAAATCTCATGAAATGATATTCAACGCTTTGTGTTTTCGCGATTCTACGATGCGCGACACGTGCGTGTGGCTGGCCCCCAGTCAGTTGGCCTTAAAAGTATATTGTTTCATTATTTATAAATTTATTATAGAGATGAAATGTGTTTCTGTACTAATTACACGTCTTTCTCTTTAACAGCTTCGTGCAGCTTCTTTGAAAGCTAAGATATTACCGCGTAATTATCTTAGATCGTAAATCGCACGGTTAAGCGAGAATTTATATTGACGAGCTATTTAGCGAGGAAGAGCGTAAAGCTATTTTAAAAACAGTGCGTGACTCTTTTTTTGTTCATTTAGTCCGCGTGTCGATACTTTCATCGCGTTTATTCGTAAAACGTCGTAACACGCCGATTATCTTTGCGAAATCGAACCATGATAATCGATCGTACGAAGATAAACACGTATATTTAATTTATACCTTTTGTTCACGCGATGGTATCGCGAAAAGCTTGACCGCGAGCAACAGCGAAAGTAATTCGTGACTTCGACGCTGCTCCGCAAATCCACAATAACGTGAATCTCTTTCCTCAGCGAAACTCTCTGAAGAATCAGAATCGCTGTGAATGCGAAAATGATTGTCTTCAATTGACAGTCGACGTTTCGATAGGAATATTCGATACTTTCGTGTTCTGACACTTATTGTAGTCAATTATTTTAGCATTACAATGTAATCCCTCGGTCATTACTTCGAGGCGATGTTGTCCCCGAAGGTTGGCACTTCGGAATGATTTTCTCACCATCGACAACCACATTTACGTTTGCAATCGATCCGTTGTGTGTAATTTCTATTTCATTGCATTATTGAAAGACTTCACGGTCTTTTCTCCGATGACGATTTACGTGAAACCGCAAACCTTGTGCAGCAGCATCGTGAGACTTTCTGACGTTTTCGAAGAAAGTCGCGTAGAGACGCTTCTTTCGTCGAAGGTGTTTTGCACGAGTGTCGTCTCTTTTTCTCCCGATAACACACTTTCGGTTCCGATAATATGCCGCGTCTTTATTGAGAAGACAATAATGATTTAATGATTTAACACGGATATTAATAATATGACTATAGCGGTGCTGTGAATCAAGTCCGTTAAATTATGCGTAGGCTCTCGCAAAGTCTCGAGAGAAAGAGAGAACGCGCGCTGCGCCTAGAGGCAGGGAGACAGAATCACCGACAGAAAGGAACATCTTACCAAGTGGGGCACCTACATATCTCACGTTGTCACGTAGTCAGGGTCGCCTGAGCACGCTTTAAAGAGGGAGGAATGCTTCGTGTCTAATTAGCCGTCGTAAAGCGCAGAAAATGGAAATGTACAAAAGCAAAGTTTCAGCTCTGGCTTTTACATTTGCGACTTCGTGCAACTTCGTTTTCCTCGTGGAGCTTTCAACAAGTATTCTATTAGATTAAAGGAGCGAGTTGCGGTCGATCTTAATTCTTGCGCGATTGATCGCAAAGTGTAATAAAAAAAGATACATGTAATTAAACTGTGTAGAATTTTTATTATTTAAATTATTATTAATTTAACTTTATTATTAAATTTCTATAATTGTTTATATTCAATATCAGTTTCGTCAATTTTTAATAAATTTGACAGCGGCAACTTTATTTTATTTTTTTTGTTCGGAGACCGAATTCGGAGACTCTCACTCCTGTTATAATTGAAGAAACTGTGTACAGAATATACTTTGCATTTTTCTAATTTAAATTACACTTCTCAATGTCAGTTCCATCAATTTTCAATTGAATAAATTTGAAAGCGGCAACTCTATTTCGTTCGGAGCCGAAAAGGTTTGACTCTCACTCTTCTGCGTTTAGCTATTGAATTCTCACTGCTCAATTTTGTTTACTCTGCGATTTGTGTAATTCTACGTTTAGAGACAAATTTGTTTGGTGGTTAACCGATATGAAACGACGAATCGTTCCGATACAAATTGCAAACGCAGTTCGAAACAGATGTGTGCGACGCGATTCAGCGTGTTTCGTGCGAGTGATTGATCTCTCTCGCAAACCGTTTTTTTTTTTTTTTTCACGAAACAACAAGCGCGATAACAAACCATCCGAGAGAACCGTCCTCCGTTTGGACCGCAACGAAATTGCATGCTAATGTAACATCACCGACGATTACCGGGACTCCTATCCCTTCTCTTCTCTCGCTCTCTGGTGCAACAACGTAACGTTTCCTCGTCGTCCGGAGACAACTTTGCTCTCGACTGCACATTCTCGCGACAATTCGAGAAATATCGTTTACCTTGCGACTACGTTGGTTCGCGTGTCGACATTCGACGCGTGCGATATTTAGAAACTCTATTCCCTTGTGTTCTCTGCGCAAACATATATATGTTCTTCTTCGCTTTGCCCACGTGTGCGGAACGTTAGTAAAAACCGCACGTTAATGTCCCGTATATAACGAGATCGTTGCAGACTGCACATAACGTACGGCCGAGAGCCATCAAAGTGCCGTGAATCTTCGGCTGATGGCCGAGAGAGAGACGCGACAATGGACCGATGATGTCTGACACCTTTCACCTTTTGAAACGAAAAGACGCAAAAGTGGAACGCGATGTCGACCGAAGGGAATATTTCAAAGATCCGTCATTGACGGTTTCGCGCCTGTTATTGTTGCTTTAACGTAGCAATAAAACTCCGCCGTTGTTACGGAAGAGTTTCTTTGAGACGCGTGTTTGCAAAACACGCGCGCGAACGTTACACGATGAGATGTGTTTGTTACGTGTTGTTTGAACGTCCACTCGAGTTATACTTCTGTATCTTTTTATGTCGATATTTCATTTGGACATTTACAAGAATTTTCCGTAAATCGCTCATATAAATGTTTCTTTCTCTCACATACATATATTTGTAATCACAAATGCGCAAAAATTTATCAATTTTGCGTGAAAATGAACAAATGACTTAATTGTAGGTATTCCGTCAACATGGCGCCGAATTTGTTCGGCAGTTCAGCGACCCTGTACCTCGAGGCTTCTCAGCAGGATGTGTCGCAAAAGAACACGTCGGAGAAGAGCGTAACGCAAAAAGTGACACAGAAAGCACAGAGCTCGAAGCCCAATTACCGATGGAACATCGTCTGGAGAAATGTGATAGCTTTCGTCTACCTTCATCTCGGAGCACTTTACGGACTTTACATTTTAATGGTGGCCGCCAAAGTCTACACGTTTATTTGGGGTGTGTTCTGTTTGTCTGTGTTCTGTTTTTGTCACATGTACGTCCTTCATGGTAGTGATAATAATAATAATAATAATAATAATCTAGCAATAATAATAATCGCGAAAATGTCTCAAAAACACGTTAGGTTATTGTCACAATTTGTTTTTTTTTTTTTTTTTATTTCGATTTCTTTAAATTTTCATTATTTCTTTTCCAGTTATGTTAGTTGCCGCTAGCGCAGCTGTGGGCGTTACAGGAGGCGCTCACAGACTGTGGGCTCATCGGTCTTACAAAGCGAAGTGGCCGATGAGAATCATTCTTATGATCTTCCAGACCATGGCCTTCCAAGTAGGTTCTTCCACGCGAAATGATTGCTTCGAACTTTTCGCGCGTTTAAAAGTAGAACGACTTTTGTTGCAAACGTTGCAAAATACATATTTATTATTAAACCAAACGTAACTCCACGGAAAATCAAAATAACACGAACATGATCCCGCAGAATCATATTTACGAGTGGGTGAGAGATCATCGAGTCCACCACAAGTTTACGGACACGGACGCCGATCCGCACAACGCGCAGAGAGGCTTCTTCTTTTCGCACATGGGCTGGCTCTTGGTGCGCAAACACTCGGATGTTATCAGAAAAGGTGCAACGATCGACATGAGCGATCTCGAGGAGGATTTTGTCGTCGTCTGGCAACGCAGGTAACGAGATTTGAGTCAAACAAATTGACTTGTTACGAGCAAAACAGACACAAATTTTGAAAAGGAGAATATTCGACGTTAAAAATCCGACGATTCTAAATAAATCTCGTTTAATCTCTGTTTCTCTCGCAGATTGTACATCATTCTGATGCCGGTCATTTGCTTCCTGCTGCCCACCTGGGTGCCATGCCACTTTTGGAACGAGAAGCCCATGTACGCGTGGTACGCCACTCTCTTCAGATACACGCTCTCGCTTCATCTCACCTGGTTGGTGAACTCCGCGGCGCACATGTGGGGCATGAAGCCTTACGACGAGTAAGCGTTTTCGAGACTTATCGACGTTGGATCACGCGGACGCGACAGATGAGGTGTCTTTACTTCTTTGAAACGCGTACTTTGCTTTTTGTTGCAGCACAATCAGTCCCACCGACAGTTACACCGTCGGCATCAGCGCTTTCGGCGAGGGTTGGCACAATTACCACCACGTATTCCCGTGGGACTACAAGGCCGCCGAGCTCGGCAACTATCGGGTCAACTTCACCACCGCATTTATCGATTTTTTTGCCAAAATCGGCTTGGCGTACGACCTAAAGACCGTAGCGCCGAGCATGATAAAGAAACGCGCGGAAAGAACGGGCGACGGTTCGAAATACAAGAAGATGTCCGATGATCACACGCACGAGGGTGCTATATGGGGCTGGGGCGACGTCGACATGACCGCCGAGGACATAAATGAGGTCGATATCATCAACAAGTGCGACTGAAACTTGAGACTTGAGAGTCTCGGTACCTCTGACTGTGGCATTACATTCAGCCGGGACTTTGTTGAGCGGAACGTGGATATTCGGCGATCGATATATTAAATAAATGCGCGATCTATTCGATAGTCTGAACGTGTCAAGTAATACAGCTAAGCCGAGAGCGGCGTTCGATTTATTATATTTTTAAAATAACACAATTGAAAAGCTCAAGATTGTCGAAATTATTGTTTGCTCTTACTTGCATAAACGTCATTTGTTCTCATCGCAGTACAAATATTTCTTTTCTCAATCCGAATGAAGAAAAACTACATATGTGTGTGAAATCATTTCGACCCGCGAGTTTAATTCAATCTATTCAAAGTGACATCTCAATGTTTTTTATGCAACTATCTTGACATTTATCGAATATGCACGGTCCGAGATATCCAAAAAGTCCCGTTGCGAACTGTCAGATAAGAAGTGATCGCCCAAAGAAGAAAAAAGATCGCTGTAATTTATAATAACGTCAATTAATATTTAGTGTGTAATATTATTTGTACGAGTTGTCGGTTTCTTTCATCAAATCAACCGAGAAAAATAGAGAAAAAAACGTGAGTTTGCGACTGCCTCGCAACAACGAGGAAGGAAGGCTCGAATACCAAGATGAGTTTTGAAGAAAGCAAGAGAGCTTGAGCAAAAATGTATATATAAAATTATATATACATGTAACAAATAAAAAAACTAAAATTTTTATTCCGCGTTTATACACAAATTTCATGCAAAAAAAAAAATTAACTTTAGAAACTTACAAAAAGTGAGCAATTTCAAAACATCAGAGAGAACAGATATTAAATATTGAAAACGAAAAATTTGTAAAAAAAAAAAAATAAAATAAAATATCAAGCGTTGTCTTTCGATATTTTTCCAATAACGAGATAGACTCTAAGGAGACAGAAAAATTGACAAATAGATAAATAATATGTTGTTACAGATCGGTGTGTCACGGATCACACACGAGTGAGTGTGTGGCTCACGCGGGAGAATAATTCACGCACACACAAGACAGCGAATATAGTCTTCCGGGATATATAATTGGTTCGATTAGCATGTTGTGGCGTGTCGTACAATCAATTATACGTACCTACGAATCAAATTCATTCGTGGCCTTTTGAATGACTGTTTAGAATGATTAAACTTTGTACCGAAACTGTTTCGAAAGAAAAAAAAAAACTTTAATATCAATTTCGTAATAATTTAGCGACGCGTATAATTCGAATTTTAACGTTGTTATCAATCAATTTTATGATTATAGTGAAGAGACAATTATATATATGTATATATATGTACACAATAGAATAAAATCAGCATAGTCGATATTCGTGCTTTATAAAAAGCGAAAATCATTAAAAAAAAGTTTAAAAAATTTATAAAATGCAGATTGATATTTTAAGTTAATATTTTTTTGACATACACACACGCACAACACAACTATCGATTGCGTAACAAAATTATATGTAACTCATGCATACATATGTGTGTGTATATTATACATATATCACTGTTATACAAATGACCATAACCAGTAAGTTCAAACTGTTATTGTTTAATCTATTTTTTCGAATTTAGTTCAATGATAAAAATTTCACGATGTAAACGGCATTGCGTCACTTTCGCCGTCGCTGATTCTTTCTTTTTCAATGACCGCGAGTTATTATGACACTGTCAACAATAAATTAAAAGCGAGCTTGTAACAATAAATTGAAAAAGTGAGCTTGTTCTCATTCATATCTCTCATATCTCTCAATCTGCGCGACGTAACAAATTCTTCAAATGACATAATACACTTGACGTATTACGTGATGTAAATCGAATGTGTTACGACAATGTAATAAATCTCCAATCGCGAGAATTATTTCCGCGATTCATTAGAAATCGGATGCGACGTGATCGTCGACCGCGTGAGTGACGCGACGGCAATCTCGAAAGCGGTGTGTGCTCGTTCGCATTATTACATAATTAATTAACGAACGATACGCGCGGACACGGGATTCCGTTTGTCTTCCGTAAATTGACCCGCCGCTGAATATTCGAGTCTGAATGCGCGGCGCGCAAGGGAAATCGAACGGCGATTATTATTTGCCGATATATTGCGAAATCGCGATACAAGCGGCTCGCGAGCGCGTAACGCTAATTGCGCGACGCGCGACTGTCAATTAAAAAAAAAAAAAAAACCCCCCGCATTGTTTCATCAGTGCGGAAATTCGCGATAAACGAAGCAAAGTTTCAATCGTAACGAGAATCGGTTGCAAATCTCTCTACGACGCGAATGAAATATCTTGTTCGCAAATTTTCTCGCAAACTTATCGTTTTGTAAATTTATCGTACAAATATTTGATAATTCCTGAGTATCAAGCACATCTATGTTTATATTTATTACATCTATACAGAGAGCGCTTGCGATGGTTTAGAAAATCTCTAGAGACTAGATTGTATTCGACAAATTTGTACGATGTTATCGGAACCGCAAACTTCCGCGAAAGATTTTCAACGATTCTCGTCTGTGTACTTAAATTTCGAGAATAACGTTTCCGTTGTGATTGTTTTTGATTTTTTTTGTTTTTTTTTTTTTTTGTTTGTTTGAAGGCGAAATATCGGAGCCGTAGTGTCTTGTACGTGTAAGAGCGTAGTTTGTAGGGGAAGTTAAGTGGTGTTAATAAATGCGAGATAAGTCATCGCGGAGCGAATGATATAATATATACTTTACCGTATTCCCGCTCCCCCCCTCCCCCTCATGCGGATGTAGATTTTGCTAAGACAATATTAATATTTACACTGTATTTATAAATAAATTATTGTTACGTCGATATATATCACAGGTGTTGCTTTTTCTTGTGTCCGCGATCCCGTCGTAAATTTTTTTCCCAATAATATTTAAGTAATGCAGTTATGTAACGAGAAGGATCATTAATTATGCATTGCATTTATTTACATCAATAATCACGACAACTTTAAAATATCGAAGTCGTCGTAGTTTTTAGTTGCGCGTTTTACAAACAGCCGACGCAACACACGCGCGCGGTAACAAAGTGACGAAATTGCAATGTATTTTCGAACTCATGAATTGTGTGTCCTCCGCAAACTTCTGATAATTACTTTGCTCGATCACGGAGGTTCCTAGAACGGGTCGCACCTGTAGCGCGACATCCGCGCGCACGTACTTGCATAACTTCGCATTGTGAAATCTCTCTGCAAGTTTTGCCGCAGATTTCGGTCGCCATGACCAAAGTATTTTCGCCGGAATACGCGTAAGATAAAAGTAAGTTCGTTTTTAATATCATAAGAAAAAAATCAATCGATACTTTATTTGCATTTGATTAGCAATTGAGATTTTCTAAATGTAAAATATATCCGACATAGAAAAAACTAAGGAAACGAGACGAGACTTTTTTTCGATCGAACAATTTCGCGTTGTCATCTGTTTCGATCAAAGGAATGCGTCAAAGAAACGCAATTTTGATACTCTTGTTTCACTTGCTCCATGTGCGGTTTAATTTCGTAACGCGCGCGACGACCCGAGCAACGAGTCGAGCGCGCGCTCGTAACTGCGTCTTTTAAAAAAAACGAAATAAGATGTGGGTGCGTTCCAATTGTCTCCGCCTCGCTCGTGCTAATTGCATCAAATTTGGCGAACGTTTAATAAATGCGTATGACTAATTCGACCTAATTGCTCGTAAATTCGAGTACATACGTACGTAAGCCGCGCCGCGTCGCGTTCGTGGACACTCAATTGAGAGAACGATTTTCGTCACGGTATTGACTCTTGCGTATCTCGCCAACGAGCGAGCAGTCAAGCTCTGACAACCCGACAAGGAAGAGATGAAAGACCGGAACACAGAGTTTGTGCGGAAATCATCTTTCCGCGAAGTAATTCTACAAAATTAACAATTACACAATAGCTTTTCCCGTCTTGAGAATATTTTTGCCTTGTGCTCGAGTGTGTCACGAATAAAAACGCGATGTTTTGTCAAATATGCTATTTTTAGACATGCGATCATGAAATTTTGAGAAAAACTGTACGATTTCTTAAGTGCGTAAAGAGTGGCCAGCGATCGCATCAGTTCTGGTTTTCAAGAAGAGACCAAGAAATTTGACTCTTTCGCTCGATCGGAAGGACGAGCTGTCGAAGAGATTCGAAAGAATAAAAAATTTTCGACAGATCTCTCTCTCTCTCTCTCAAAAAAAAAATGCGTTTGTGTGTGAAAAAACCATATAATCACATATTCATCGGAGATCAGGTTTTATCGTCGTAAATATCAATGATCTTCTTGATCGATCTTGTTTTTAAGATACAACGAAATTAAATTTGCAATCACCTTGACCGATCTGAAAGCGGCGCTAAAATGAAGGACGTAAAAACGAGCGAGAGTCGATAGTAGACCTCGATAGTATAGTGACAGAGAGAGTGTACGGGTACGCGCCAGATCGCGGAATTCAACCAGATTAGCACGTGATCGAGCGCAGATTTCTATTTTATACGTAAGTATATTTGACAGATTATGTTTTCAAATTTGACATTTATTTAGTGTTTTACGAAGTTGGCGCGTCCGTGTTACAAATGCGTATTCTAACTCGGCTTCGCTTTATGCCTATTCCTACTATCTAAGTCAGTCTCACACTATCTATATCATAAAAGTTAATGTGATCGAGAGGCGGTTTAGCAGACCGGTTTTTCAAGATGCAGTGACGAGAAACGATTGCGACATTTCATCAGTTTTTAACGGCTGTAATGTTACTACGGTCTACACACAGTTAGCCATATCAGTAAGATACAGAGAGCAAAAATCATAAATGAAGTAAGCGAGCTCCGACTTGTATGTTGCTTCGCGAAGATCAGATCTGTTTCCTCGTGTTTATTTTTCGACGAATTACATACGTTCAGATAAATATATTTCGTTGCGTTTATAGCGCAAGAAACATGAAATATTGATAACAGGATAAAAAGTCACAGACCGGTGAAAAATCTCGATAACAAAACATTTTTCTTAAAAATGCGAGATATTTTACTCGTCCGAGACTTTTTACTTGTAAATTTTTAACGTGACGTAAAAAGAGAGAAATTATTTTTGTTAAATTCGCGCGTCTATTATTTGTTGTAAAGACCTGTGTATGTACGTGATCCGAGAACCTGATGAACGAAAATTGGCCAAAGTAAAAGTCACTAGAACCTGTTACACGCAAGTTACCTGTGGTTCCAAATTCCATGGATTCCCCCACCCTGATCAATTCCTTGATCAATTTCTCATGTACGCAAGTCTTGAGAGAAACTTCTGAGACGATGAGAGATTCCTACTATGATGAGAGTTGGGACTGAGGATTGTATAGGAACTTGCCCAATCGCGGGAAGAACCGACTAAAACTTTCAGATCGGCACGCTTTGTTCCAATTCGAATCTAAATTCGAATTTCAATCCGTGATACACATCACGCACGAGCTTTACATGTGCGATAAATCGCGCGCGTGTGTATATATGTTACAAGATTACGTCAAATCATTCCACTTTGCGTCGAGCGTAATCGGTGATCGCGCTATAATACGTCTTTCAACCGAGATGATTCGTTTCTACGAAATAATAGATATAAATCGCTCCGCAACTCGCTCCTGTGTCGCGAAAATTGAAGCACTGGAGACTCTCACTTTGATAGTCACGCGCACTCACGCGTTAAACATATCCGACGCACAGAGCAACAGTATAATCAACCAAATTATCGCATTTTCACGCTGCGATGATATTAAAAAAAAATAAAATAAAATAAAATAAAATAAAATAAAATAAATCTGCGCGGTGCGATTAAATATATATCTTTAGTAAAATATTGTTACGTTCTGATATACTTCGCGGTTCTCTGAAGAGCGACTGATAGGAAACCGGAAGAGAGAATTTGCGGATATAGCGAGAGATTATAAGCAAACAGTCGAATCTCTTGACCCCGTTGCCGAGAAAAGTAGATCGCGCGTGAATCTCGCACAAAGCGTCAATTGAAATCTAAAAAGCGAATCCTCTATCTCAGAATGACGCGAGCGGATACGCGCATGGACCGCGACTATGCATCAGGTCTCATCTCTAGTCGTCATAATTTTTATTTAAATAAAACTAGAGAGTCATCCGATCATCAATGAGAATGTAACGGAAAATCCAATTTAACTTATTAATTGAAAGACTTGGTCGCAATGCGCTATGTTCCTTATTTCCGCGCCGAACGGGATCGAACTACAGTCGTTTTGTCTCCGACACACGACGTAATTTTAATTAGCACTGAATTCCTCGTCTCAAAAACTAGATATAAGAAACGACGCCCTGTTTTTGTATTTTTCTCAAACACAACAAAAACAAAATCTATTTGCAACACCATTCTTTTTCAGAAAGATCCATCCCCGCACATTGTTCTCGATTCTTGTGCGATTTAATTTTTGTTCTTTTAATTTCGGTGCGTCATTTTGTTTTGTTTTTTTAGACTCGAGAGAGAACGTAGCCGAATATCTTGTGAAGAGAGATTATATTTACGCGGCTTTTTGATGAGCGGAAAAATCGAAGGTCCGCCGAGAGACGGCGCAACCAACGCGACATCAACGACTAGAACATCTCGAGCACGACGCAAACCCGTCTCTAGATGGTTTTGGCTTCTTTGCAGCGTCTGCTTTATTTTGTGCTTGATCTGTCTTGGCGCAGGAGCACTGGTTGTCATAAATACTTCCGAGGAAAAAAATCCTAATATGTCTGGTGAGCACGTTCGCATTTCTCCGTTTAATCAAGAAACACGTGTCCCCGCAAAAGAAATTTTTTTTGTGTTCTTCCCGCACATATATTTTGATGTGACTTATATTTCAAATTCTGTGTTGTTTTCTAATCGAAAATAATGTCTGCTCTCTTATACATTACGTTGTAGCGTGTATTACAGCTTGGAAAAATCTAATGAGACTGTTTCCACGTTTAAAAAATATGATTGTTTGTATTTTGTTATTAACAATTTTACTGACAGACTAATGTCAAACAAAAATTCTAAAAGATTTTGATCAAAACTGTCGAATAAATAAATCACATTGGTCAATTCGAGAGTTTTGCGAGTCACGACCTGTGACACGTGACTAATCGCATTGGTCGATTAGCCGAAATAGATCAATTACGGTTGAGAAAAGTTAATGAAAAAACTGATCAAAATATGCTTTCGTGGAAACAACAATTGTACACAAGTTAACGCAGACGTACGTTTTCAACTGAATCCAACTATCTTATACGCTATTATCTAGATACGCTCGTATCTAATAAAACCGTTACCGGTAGCATATCTACCGGTAACATATCTACCGGTTTGATTAGATACGAGCGTATCCAGATAATAGCGTATAAGATAGTTGGATTCAGTTGAAAACGTAGGTCTGCGTTAACTTGTGTTATCTCTATACTGTTCACGTCAGACAATTAATTTTATTCAGAACAAAATTAATTTATTTTAAGAGATTCTACACATATCGAATAGCTTTTCATAGTTACTGGTCAAACAAAGAGAGAGAGACATAAAATTATTAATAATAAAATTATTTAAAGTTCAAGACTTCTGAAGTTTGTTTATCCTGATTGTGTTCATTTTTTTTACGTAGTTCATGAGTAAACAAATACAGTTTAATCGTATCTGTGCGTTCTCATAAAGTGTGCAAATAATTCTATTCTCTCTTGCAGATTTAGAAACAAAATTAGAGACGAGTCCTGAAAAAATGAGCGTGGTCAAACAAAGCTACAGGCTGCCGCCGGAAGTCAAGCCAATACATTACGATCTTCTGTTATATCCTGAAGTCGAAAACTCTATTTTTAGCGGAAATGTCACTATTCTCATCGACGTTCTTGCTACGAGGAAGACCATACTTCTTCATCAAAAGGATCTAGAAATCACAGACACAAAGTTGACAACCTACGGTTTGGAAACAGATTATGAAATTGAAATTGAAAACACAAAATGTGCAGATCACGACATGTTTATAATAGTGCTCAAAAATGATCTTAAGCCAGGACTGTATAATTTGAGCATGAAGTTCAATGGTAGCATGGCGAATAAAATGGTTGGACTTTATACCAGCAAATATGTAAACAAGAAAAAAACAGTAAGGTAATATAAACTTGTCTACTTATAAGCAGCGCGTATAAATCTGTGCAGCACGAATTTAAAAAGCTCTTGCTCGTTGACATGACATAATAAATTGTGATTGTAATGTGTCCTGTACATATTTTGACTGCTATCAGTTACATTGCCACCACCAAGTTTGAGCCAACTTATGCGAGACAAGCATTTCCATGTTTCGATGAACCTAATCTCAAAGCTACGTTCACAATAAAATTGCGCTATTTCAAACATGAAAACTTTCATCCTTTGTCTAATATGAATATAGAGGTACGTAAATATTTTTCTACAATTTTTCTACAATTTTTCACATATTTTTGTACGAGTTTGATGTGAAATGCTCAAAACCTTGCACCGATATTCTCTCTCTAGGGTTATCTTTCTCTAAGAATATATATGTTTTGCTTCTTTTTAGGAACAGATCCTAGGAAGAGAAGACAAAGAAGTATATACAGTCTTTGAAAAAAGTAAACGCATGTCGACCTATTTGGCTTGTGTTATAATCAGCGATTTTAATGGTCAAACTAAGACTGCAACGACATTGAACAACCGCAAATTTAATGTTACCGTTTACACCGCACCTATTCACGATCCTACGAAAAGCCATCTTGCTCTAGACACCGCTGTAGAGGCAATTCAATATTACGCAAACTTGTTCAGAATAGAGTATCCTTTGCCCAAACTCGGTAAATATCAGATAAAGACTTGATCGTGTCATTTTTTTTTTTTTTTTTTTTACTTTTTTTCGTAATTTATATAAATTTTCTAAATGTCGCGATGTTTGTTGTTCAGACTTAGTTGCCATTCCCGACTTTGTCTCTGGAGCAATGGAGAACTGGGGTTTGGTGACTTTCAGAGAAACGCGATTGCTTCACGATCCTTACAACGATCCTATCAATCATAAGCACGATGTCGTTAACGTAGTTTGTCACGAACTGGCTCACATGTGGTTCGGAAATCTTGGTTGGTATTTTATCGCATTTGTTTATGGATTTTATACGACTATATATAGCACGTGTGAAGTGTTTCTTTCTTTGCAGTCACTATGTCCTGGTGGAACGATTTGTGGCTCAACGAGGGTTTTGCCACGTACATGTCATACAAAAGCGCAAATGATTTTCAACCGAAAGAAGGACATGTGGGTTTTTTTTTTGTATTAACGTTACATTCGAATACTGATATAGCCGAGTATTTTACAAATATAGAAGAATAAGACTCACAAATGAATATTCATTTCAGATGGATAATTTTGTGGTTGAAATAATGCACCCGGTGTTGTCCTACGACTCAACCGAAAGCACTCACCCGATAATTTACGACGTCAACAATCCCGACGAGATAACATCATTTTTTGATGACATATCCTATAAGAAGGTATTAAGAAATATAGTTATTATATAATTGCGCGATATTTAATAAAGTCAACGCGGATTTACTCAAACCGTTGTTTGCCAGGGAGCATGTGTACTCCGCATGATGGAGAATTTCATCGAGTCTGATACTTTCTACGGTGCCATCAACAACTATTTGAATAAGTATACCTACGGTAACGCAAAAACCAACGATCTGCTAAACTGTTTGCAAGAGTCGGTCGAAAATTTAAATATCACCGCTATAATAGACCCGTGGTTGAAACAGAAAGGTTATCCCATAATTAACGTGAACAGACAGAAAAACAAATGCATATTAACTCAGCAATATTATCACACAAAAGTTGATGATGATGACGACAAAACGAAAGAAGATTTTAGGTGAGTTATTTTATTTCCCAAGAGAGAAATAAAACGAAAAACTATGTATTTTGGAAAAAATATTGAGAAAATGAGAAAAATAAGACGCATGTATTCTTAACACTTAAGAATAACATTTTATGTAATTATGTGTGCAGTTTACGATGGACTATACCTGTTACTTTTATCACGAGCAAAAACGAAACGCCAACACTTGTTTGGTTCCACAAGAATGAGGAAAGAGGTGAAACAAACTTGGTTTTACAAATTTTTGCAATAAGAAACGAATTTGCATGTATAATATTTTTTTGTTGTTGTAATGTAAATTTACAGTTGAACTTGAAATCGATGAAGATGTTAAATGGATCAAATTGAACGTGGGCCAGGTCGGTTATTATCGAGTCAATTACAATAGCGAGTGGTCGTCGCTCACGTTTTTGCTTTCCTATCATCACACGGTAAGTTGTCCATACATTTTTGTCATAAATAAATTTTTTAAACACGAATATATAAGAAACAAATGCTCTTACAATGAGTGTTATTTTAATTCTAATTAATATTCTTACGTGTCAATGTTACTTTGTCTTCGTTCGCGCTCTCTTGTCTCGATTAATTCTCAATATGTTCTCACTATTCGATGACGTGACACACATTCTTTTCCGTTGTTGCAGAAATTGTCGATAGCGGACCGAGTGAATCTTTTGGACGACGTCTTTAGTCTGGCCGAGGACGGCCATTGTAGCTACGAAACAGCATTTCACTTTATTAAATTTCTATCTGAGGAGTATGCCGCCGCTCCGTGGGAAACTGTGTATTCGAAATTGCTGCCGATCTATAACATAATAGATCTAAATAGTTTGGAAGATTCAGAAGCCCTCCTGGTAATATACTCGTATCAGTAAACGTATTTTATACTTTTCACAAACTGATATATTTTCTGTATCAACCGTAATGATATTTTCAGAAATATCTAAGGGAATCATACAGATTTAACATCTACCAAGACGCAGGTTGGATCGTTAACGAAACCACGGACACCGGGCGTTTCGACATCAGCAGAAGAGCGCGAATAGCAATACTTAGATTTGCCTGTTTCATAGAAATAGAGGAATGTTTGAGTGAAGTCAACAAGCTTTTCCAAGCCTGGTTAGACGGATCGATAGAGTTGCATCCCGACATTCGTTCGTTGGTTTATTTCTACGGTCAGTTCCTATTATCCCATGTGATATATTGCTCTTTTTTGTATCACATTCGATTCGCCAGAATCAAACTAACGGGAATTCGCGTTCTAATGTTTTTCAGGTTTGCGTAGCATGGGAAAAGATATCGGTTCGTCCCGTGTGCACCTCTTGCGAACATGGAATCGTTTGTTCGATAGATTCTTAAGCGAAACCGATCCCAACGAAAAGAACAGAATGATGTATGGACTGACAGGCGTACAGTCCGATTTTATTTTGAAAAAGTCGGTATTGCACATGATCCGATGCGATGTTTTGTTTTGGATGTTTTCTACTTTCAAGATCAATTTTAATGTTTTTCTTTTTCCGTAGATTCATTGAGTTGGCTAAACAGGATCAGAACGTACGTCCTCAGGATTTCTTAAATTGTCTGATTATGATCTCCAAAAACACGTACGGCACGATACAGGTGTGGAACTGGGTTCGCGACAATTGGACATTCTTGGTAAAACGTTACACGTTGAACGACCGGTATCTCGGTCAACTCATACCGTCAATCACGCGATACTTCTACACGCTGAACAGATATCATGAGTTGATGACATTTTTCAAACAATGGCCTGACGCGGGTGCCGGCGCGAGCGGCCGATTGAAAGCAGAAGCTCAGATATTGAAAAATCAAAAGTGGTTCAAAAAGTATGAAGCAGAATTACGTAAAATTTGTTGGAACAGGAAATAAAAGTGAAGTGAAGTTACGTCCATAATTAAAAAAATAAAAATAAAAAAAAATAAAAAGAATACCTCAATACTCGGTGATGCTATTAAGAAAGAAAAACTTTGTACATAAAATCTATCAGTCTGTTTCATCGCGCGTTTGCGCTTAAAGGGAGAAGGAAACTAATCAATTGTGATGTGTTTGTAAGAATATAATCTAGCGATAAAAAAAAAAAAAAAAAAAAATTATGATCGACACCATTTCTCGTCGATTATCGCGGCAGCGTAGCTACGTACGAGAACACCAATTTGCATTTCGCGTGAGAGACATCTTTTATATATCGCATGTTTATACAAACGTAAGCATATCTTTTAAAAATAGAATTCAGAAAACAATAAAACCTCTCATTTATATTATTATAGCTATTGTTTGAAAATGTTGTTTTCTCCCAGTTTTCGCATTCGTAAGATATACACGCGCACTATAAAATTTGCGAAGGTCGGATCTTTTATGAAATCGACCGTGTTGCGTTCTATTTCCGTTGTAATTGGTTTAATGCGCCGTTCTATTAACCGATTATTGCCAATAAATTAAATAATCTAGACAACAAGGGTTGTAATTCATCGCTATGTTACACGCGTGTTCGATATACACGCTTCCGTTTTACACACAATGTGCTAGAATATAAATTTCCCATGGAGAATATTTTTTCATAAAAACATTTCTACAAAACTTATAATATTTTTTGATTTTCAATCTTTCCTGTTGTCTTTTATATGAGACCCGTAAGATCGGCACGTAAGCGTGCCTCTGTGACGTTCTTCGAGCACGTTCTTGCGCTTCGTAAATATACAACCCTTGTCGACAATCACGAGGGCTAAACTTGGAAAAAAAACAAGACGAAGCAATTCGCGAACAACAGTGCCGACACGTGACGTGAACGCCGCGTTCAAGCAATTAATATTGATTGTGAGTGCTCTCTCCTCTCCGCGTTCTATTATAGCGCGTGCTGTCCTCACCAACAGTTCAAGTTACCAAGTAAACATCCAAGTTTTCAAAGTATTATACAAGTATTATGAGAAGACCAAGTATTATGAGAAGACAAGAAAGAGAGAGAGATTACAGCATCTTTTGTTATATTCGGGATCACACACACATACACACACGCAGTTTTTATCGAGTTTTGACATATCGAACAGTGTGCGCGTGTGTGAGTTTTGGATTTTCATGCGTCACATGACCGTTGGTATTTTCGTGAAAATCTCGCGAATACGAGCATTTAGACGACCGTGACTGAAGTCGCCTCAATGATGAAGAAATAGACGTTTGGTCTACAGAAATAGATATTATTTCTATTAAAAAAAAAAAAAAAAGATACTTATTCGAAAACGCATTAAGAGCGGCATTTACACACCGCTTAGAAATAAGCTTAACAGATGCAACAATTGGAAAAAATGGGGATACATTTTGCAAGTTTGATGAGAACAAGAGAGAGAGATATTATCCGGCGTGTTATCCGCTCGCGATAAGATTATAGCATCGCGCTATATCTGGTAATCCATTACCGGCTTTCTCGATACCAGTTTTCTCTTATCGCATCGCGTCAGTCACGAACGAATTGACAGTTGTGTCAAAATCTGATCGTCAAAAAATATAAACGTTGCAGCAGAATAGATACACAAGAGAGATATGCGTATAAATAATTTTACATTATGTGATTATAATTAAATTACATTTCTCCCCATCAAATCATACAGTTTATTGCTGTATAATGGATTCCCCCACACACAGACACATAACGTCCATTAGACGTTTAATAGACGTCCATAACTCCATGTGACGTCTGAATGAACATCTAATGGAGGTTTCTATGGAATGTGCTGTTCTCGCGCGGGTTTATTCGCGAGGGACGCGAAATAATATCAATTTATCAGAAATATAATCAACGTAATTGTTGCAAACAAGCAATTGGTTGCAAACGTTTTCGTTAGAATCGAGTCGCACGCGAATAAAGGACGCGTCGTAAAATCTAAATCCGATCCGCCGTAGTCGATCTTGCATCCAGTTGCATTTCCAGATGCTTAAAACGTTGACGTTGCATTAAAATCCAGGGTTTTACAATTTCGCGGAAAGACGAGCTCGTTTGTTCAGCCCGATGAAAACAAATTTGGATCTACATATTTCTCTCGACAACGAAAATTGTCACTTTGCACGCAAATATGACGATTGTGACGCGCCGATAACTTTGGCACAACTCCATCGCGATTTTTTCTTCGGCGAAACGAATGTCTCGGGAGAGATCTCGCATATCATCCGACAGCGCGTCATATCACGTCACAAGAACGTTTCGGAGTTTTATCGCATTTTTTACGACAGTTCCGGAGCCGTTTCTCCTTTGCCTCCCCGCTGTCCGATAACAAAAAATCAAGAAATACGAAAAATAGGAGACAAGGCGGTCTTCCGTCCGCGGCTGAAAAAAATATGCTACGCGATTTTGATAAGTCGCATCATCGTTTCCGCTAAAACTTAATTTAAAAAATATCAAATACTTTTCACGTTCGTAAAAAAACAAAACATTATTTACTCTCTCTTTACGGTTTGCCTCTACAATTTTGTTTGTCAGTACACTTGACCGTACGTTTTACGCGCGAAGAAATGTAAAAATTCATTTATTCGAAAAAGTTTCGCGCGATATTCCGAGCTAAGTGAGAAGTATAGACCACGTGTAGGGAGGTGGCACGTTTTATTCTTCTATATAGATAAAGAAGGACAACGTGTGCCACGTGCAATTGGCGGTACATGTGTACGGACTAATCGGAGAAAATTTCAAGTGAATCAAATTGGAAGAAGTACATTTAGAAATAGCAACCTGTGAGTAAGAAACAGAAGCAAGAAAATGCACGCGTGGGTCGTGCACATAATGAACAAATAAAATTCAAGACGGCGTCACTCGCACCTAGAGTAGTGGTGGGATGAATAAATTCATAAAGAAATCAAAATAAGTCGAATCAATTATTCAAACGATAACTCAGAAACGCCGCGCAAGTGTGTTGCGCGTATTTTTACGTTATTCAAACTTTTTTCCCTTCCAACTCGTCCATTCCGCAATTTTGTTTTCTCCATAAAAATCTACTTGCGATTATATGTTACAAGTCTGTGAATGTCTTGTTTGGTTCGTTTTGCGCGAAAGATAAATACTTGTTTGCTCGAATCTATATAAAAATTATATAAAAACGACAAAAATATAATTAACATTTTTCGGCAACATTTGCGCGTTCTGAAAACACCTCGAAACGCGACCTTGTCTTTGTTTTTTTTCCAACGTTCTGTAACTTCTCTTTCAAAAACGATTGAAAGCTATTGAATTAATTAGCTCGTGTATTTCGTATGTTCAATACAGAAAAGACAAAGCAAAGAGGAAACACTCAAACGGTCTGTTTGCCTATGCTTCTTTTCTAAAAGAACTTCTTTCAAAAAGTCGCCAATCGACGGCGATCTACATTGGAATTCATACGAAGAATCGTCCGCGGTCCAGGCCGGATGATTCATTATGCGTGTCATATCACGTATGCATGGAATACGCAACACACTTCTCTCGTGTATCTTCTCTTTTTCGTGAAAATATAAAAAAAACCTTTTTTATATTTTTTTATGGAAATCGACGTACTTCTCTGCGATACGTGTGAAAACTGTTCCATTCGCGAAAATAAAACGAGGAGATCTTGATTCTCCGAGAAGGTTCGCGAGAATCAATACGTTAGAAAATTGAGAGTTTCTTTAGCGGGAAACACTTGCTTTCCTCGTTGAATTTTTTCGCGATAATGTATATACACGTCGAAGATTACGCCGAAACATTTGTCTTTCTCTCTCTCTCTCTCTCTCTCTCTCTCTCTCTCTCTCTCGAAAACAACACGTACCGTACGTAAAGATCAAACGCACAATTAGAGAGAGAATTTCTTTTAATCAACAAAATGCACTCGCATCAGAGTGAAAAAAAAAAAAATCTGCGAAATGTTAAATTTAAATCGAGAAAAAGATCAGCGTCGTTTCAGGGATTTCGCGCGTTTCGAAGGGGCGTCTTTTCTTAAAAGATCATCGGTCGCGCGCAAAGAAAATCTTGATGAGAGAAAAGTCGCTTAATGAAAAATTATGCAATTGGCAATTAAGCGTGATTGCGGAACGAGAGAAGCGCGCGGAAGAACTTCTCAAAATGAGTGAGACGTTGTCCGGCCGCGCGCGCGACAACGAAGTCAGCTTAATTTTATTCGAGTCGTAAATTTTGTTTTACGCGCCGAGCGCAGCAGCACGTGTTTGCCGACAGACGTTTACGATAAAAGCCCGAAAAATTGCGATTACGTTGTCTTGACTGACTCGAGCACTTTGTCGGAACTGTTTCTTCTCTCCGAATGTGTAATAAAATGTAACGTAAGCGATTTTAAATAAAATTCCGTTTTCGCGGGGAATTCATAGGTTGCCGAACTTCTTGACGCAAGAGACATTAAATAAAATTCGTCGTTTCTCTGGGAGATTTATAAGCTCGCGTCGATATCTACACGAGGGAGTCTTAAAATGTCTCGCAAAAGAAAATTTAGACGTTTGCTCAAACGTTCAATTGTTGTTTCAAATTTTTGGACAGTTCGTCTGGTAAAAAAAAAACAAAAGTTTGTCAAGCGTACAACGAGGAACTAAAAGAAAAGCTCGTTTCTGAAGTACCTTTGTAAGTATGTATGCACGAATTATAGTCGCGAACAGTTCGCGAACGCTGTCCCACTTGCTTGAGTGTTTCTGCGCTTCGAACTGCTTGAATAAATCGAGCATACAACTCGAATCTGTTGTCTGAGCCGTAATGTCGATGGTGTTTCCTGTCTATTTCACACTTGTCGAGAAGATGAGTGTGATCTCTGCGCTGGCGCAAGCTAGTCCCACCACCTTTGGCTGTTTATCGGTGCGCGGTTCTATTCGAGAAGCGTCAAATCAACTCCGGCTTTTGTCCGGACACGAGGTGATTCTCTTTCTCTCTCTTTTTCTCTTGATCTTGTTGTCAAGAATCGAATGCGACTTAAAGTTGCGCGGCATCATTCCGGATCCTCGTAAAACGAAAACTCTTATCTCGATGATCTCTTCGTCGCCTATGGAAACATCTTCCGCCTAGAGCTCGTTCTTCCTGGACTCTCGTCACCGGACGATCGGTACAGTTTCGTCGTGTCGGGTGAGTCGAAGACTACGTTTGTTAATAATTATATGATAAATATGCGAAATAAAGTGTACGCAAGACAAGGGATTAATTCAAATCTAAAAGTACTAACGACAAAGTCCGATGGGAGGACAATTTGTGTAAAACAAAATATTTTTTGTTAATAATTGAGGACTATAATTGCTTCGTGCAAATTATATATAAATGTATCAGTATATCAACTTTTATCTATGGACAGATTTTTTTATATATAATTCGTACTTCATCATGTCACAATTGTATTAATAATAATGTATAAACATTTTCGGGAGTGAATTAACAAAGTAGAAGCAGAAGCAACAAAAAATAACATAGAATCGCACGCGTGTTAGATAAACGCAAGATAATGTCATGGCAAAAGACATATTTTTATGAAAATTATAAATTATACGTAATGTATAATAAATATATGTAATAAGTAAATTCCTATTAACCCTTTTGCACCCTAATTTACGGCGCCAATCTTCGTTCCTTCTTGCTAAACTGTAAGTTCCGTTGCTGTTAAGGGCGCGAATTTTGATAAGAAAAAGCTAATATTTGCACTGCTATCTGCGAAGGCAGATGTCACGACTTCGTAGATAGGTGTGTAGGTCTGTACATGAG
>QVNV01017218.1:0-30241 GCA_014825455.1 Pseudomyrmex pallidus | reverse complement strand
GTCGCAATGTGTTTACGCACACACAGTGCACAAAATGCAGCAAAAGAACAACAAACGCAGAAATTTCTTTCGCAAAAAAAAAGAACAATCTCTCATTCAGATCTGTTGGATTCCCGTACAACAATCAGAATCGAGCACGAATTTCGTAGATCGGACGTCGTTAATTGTGTCGCGAAAGTTTTCAGTGTTTTTTCAGAGTAGGAAATTCACAAAAGAAATTGATAGTCAATAACGTTCAGAAAAACGAAGTTGTGGGATGTTCGTGGTTCCTGAATGCCCGTGCCTTGGAATCCTCTCATCTTCGAAGGTTCATATTTCGAGGTCGCTGATACTTTTGTTGTTAAATGAGATTTGAAACAAGAAGATCTTGTGTGAACCAGATTTTCTAAGTCTTAAAAAATTTTAAATTTTGTAAGTACTTCAAAAAGATATTTTGAATTTTAGATTCTCGTTGAAGATTCGAAACGCAGTGGTGTTGATATATGCTTTATTTATTATCTTGAAACTGAATATTATAAATTTCAAAACTTGAGTGAAATTCCAAGCACGCGTTTGTACATGTGTGAGAATGTTCGGTAATATCCAATAATGCTCATATGACGTAAATCATTCCTAGTAGTTTCTATCTTAACGAAACACCACGAACACGTTTGAGAACGTTGTTAAAAAAAGGTCGTTAATACTGACAGAAATATTTATATTTTAAGCATGGTCGTGCGTACTTGCGAAACTTGAGTGGCAAACTTTGATATTTGTGTATGAAGGTTTTTTATTCTTTGGAGAACATTTTCTTCTGGAATTGCCAAGAGAAGCTTAAATGTGCGTATGTGCGTGCGTGCAAAGTTTTCTCAGAAGATAAAAATTCCAAATTTTCGTGTAAATTTCTTTCGTAAGTCTTGGCAGAATCATGAAACTTTTACTATTTCAAAATATTTCTTTCTCTTTAATATATATGTGCATTGTGTATGCTTTGTTTTTTTCTTTACAGATAATTCAGTTATTTTCGTTATTGATTCTTTAAGATCAAAATCTTCGAAAGATCGTTGATTTCTAGGATTCTTGGGTCGACGGATAGTAAGCTTGACGCGGCTTTTTGTCAGTGACTGCATATGTCGATAAATAGTAATATAATGAAAATGTATGTGTTTGCGAGCACGAAAAAAATTCTGAATACTCTCGCGCATTGCGTGCGCCCGCTATTGAATCATGACAATTTTGTTCCCTTGTTTAAATGCCGAGTGGCCGTTCTTCATTGCAAATCTTTTTCGCAAATAGTTCACGTACATTTCGAGCTGTTCTTCATCTTCTTTATTTTTTCTGTATTATCTTTCTTCCTTTTTTTTTTACGAAAGGAAATGCTTTATGCATTCCCAACTTCCCGGGGAGGAGATGGGGATATGTGGAACTCCCTCCTCCCTCTTGCAAGAAGGAGGTTTACCCACTAAAACCATAGAGAAAACCACCTCGGTGGCCTAACATCTGAAGAGATAAGGAGGGTCCCGGAACGCCTTTGCAGGATTATGCCGGAGCCCTCTCCATCGTCCTAGAGCTTCAGCTCATTACTCTACTTGAGAGTTTTACTGAGGGGGCCACGTAATGAGGATATGGGCCCATATCCTCGTGTGGCCCAGCGTCAAACTCCCGAAGACGCTTCTCCAAAATGGTTTTACATGTTGTTTTTTTCTATACTTTTCTATCTTATTCTTCTATCTTTTTTTTTTTTTTTCAATGAAATAGTATACGAATAGCGGACGCGCGCGTAGTTCTGTGATATGTAAAACTTAGCATAGATCTACCTGTCGTGCATCATCATTAAAGTTAGGGAAAAAAAAGTATCATCAATTTTTTATATGCAATATATGTATCAGTCATCTGATCTGAATGATGCTTAAAAATGCAGGGTCGACGATATCTATTTAAGCTAACAGGAAATGAAAGGGAAATTGACACTGAATTAACGCATTCTTCTCACTTTCCTTGGGGTAAACAGTATAATGTGTGGATTGCAATTGAAATATAAATTTACTATTGGATTCTTGTGTAAAAAGTTTTTTCTGATACAAGAAGATAATAATTTAATGATAATTAAAATTATTTTAACATATATACGTATAGATTTTAGGCGTTCTGTAAATTTTTGAAGTAATAATGAACGTCAAACACACAAAAAACTTGATTTTTTCTTTTTAACTGTAAAATGGGGGCCAAAAAAAGAATACCGCAAGAGTTTTCTTTCTACTATGTCTTCGCGCACTTTCAGACTAAAGATTTTTACTGCCTACAACTATAGTGTTTACCCTAGATCTATCCTGATAGGATTATATTCAAGAATCGTAGAGTTTCATCTTTTAGTTTGTGCACACGCGCGAATTTTGAGATTGAAATTATATCCCATAACGTTTATTAAGACCGCGAGGCATGTACATATTTTTCCATAAAAAGAAGGAATGGCACATATATAATCTCAGAATCGAAACAATCTCGATAGGATAAGGAATTCAAATTTCGTTCCCCTTTTATTTGTTTAGAAAAAAGTCGAAACCGTCAGTGTAATCTATTAAAATGTTTTTCAGAAGCGTTATTATGAAAATATGATTTTACGTGCAAAAAGTAAAACCAATACAATGGAGTATTTGTGGTTACAAGAGCACGCAGATGTTTCGTTCGTTTTTATTGCATTTCATTCGTACAGACTGCTAACTTAGAGGATATTTCACTGTTTAATTTGACCAAATTTTATCAAGAATTGCCACATATTTACCATATATTCCACAGTAGGGCTCTTCCGGGGACAAAATTTGGAGCACCTTTAGGAGACGAAACCCTGTATTTTGTTGATGTACGAAAAGCTGTTACGTATACCTGTCGAGTTAATTAGATTCGAGGCAATTAGATAGATTCTTTAAGTTGTAAACTATAGGTCGTTGCGGAATAGCAGACTGGTTCGCTAGTTTATGTGTTTTTTCCTTTTTTTTTTTTTTATTTATATTACTCATATTAAAAATTTAATCCTTTGCGCTCGAAGTACGCACGAAGCGATAAAAAAAATTTTTATCGGAGAAAAGATTACTCTCCTTAAAAAAAAATGTAACGTTTATATCTACTAAATAAAAGGTCAAAAAACGTGCCAGAAAATTCATAGTGTGACGTATTTATGAACACATGTATGAAACGGCGTACTTCGAGCGAGTGTGTAATCGCTATTTGACCGCGAAGGATTAAAGTTCTCCTTAACGAAAATCGATTGAAGTCGCGATCATCGACACACTCCTACATATGATCAAGAATCGATAGAGCTTGCGATGACAAATGGACGTTAATCGCAATTCGGAAGAACAACCTTCTTCTTTAATTTATTTTCATTCTCCGCCTCTTCGTGATAATGCTGATGAGCACTGTGATATCGCGTACATAACAATTTTTAATTAATCGCAAACATAAGTATCGTAATATAGGAACTAATAGTTTTTGTTCATATTCTTTTTTTTTTTTTTTTTTTTAAATGAAGACTGAATCTCTCTCTTGCTATAACTTGTACGTATGTATGAGTTTAAATAAATCTCCTCTCGCCTGAGTATATTTATACATGTAACTGTTTACGAGACGAAATGCTAATCGTTGTTCATTTAACGTTTCGTGTGTGTGATCTTACGCCGTTCCGAGGACGGTCATCTTCCATTTGTATTATCGCCACTTTTGTTCGAGTGTACATTTTCTTCTTCTATTTTCCGTAGTCGTTATAGCTTCTCCGTGATATCACGGATGTGTAGACTACACATAGAGATTTCAGATTCTTCCCTGCTTCTGTTCAAACTCGTGTTCCCTTTTCCCCTTTTATCTCCCGTTGTGAAAACCGTCTTCTCGTGAAAAGTATTGAAGAAATGTCTACTTTCTCTCATGTAAATCGCTTTTGCACGTTCTGTAGTAAGACAGCGTTCAACTCAACGGTTTCTTTTTTTTTTTTTTTGAAGTAATTTTACAGTGACGGATATATGTATATATATTAAAATACGTGTGTTTAAATTATAAAATTTATTTAAAAATTAATATAAAAATATATTCTGTTAAATATATGTCATGATAAATTTATATAATTTATTTATCGTAAAGGAGATAAATTGTTTTAAGACGAGAAAAGAAATTTATAAATTTCTAAACATCTTAAGATTGCCCGGTTGTGGTTGAAAATAAATCTTAAAATGTCGAGAAATAGTATGAATGTTCGGTTAATTTTTAATAATTCTTTTTTTTATATGTGTAACAAAGAGAATATATATTTTAAGTGAATATATCAAATATAAACCGATCGCTATGTGATCGAACAATCCGTCATTGTATAAAAATTTAAATTTAACGAAATAATATAATAATCAAATCACCATTAGCCACTTCGCTGTTTTCGGCTAATTTCTGTTAACGCTCGCGTATACCGTTTTTATATAACTCGCAATATTCTAATGTATATCTAACGCGCAAATTGAACAACACGAGTATCACCAACGTAAACTAAAAAGACAAATGAGTCATTAAAGATTAAATAAAACAGATCTTACCGTCGCAAGATATAAATAACAAGATGGCGAAAAGTATGTGCTGAAGATGTAACCTGTTGCTCTCAAAAAAAAAGAAAAAAAAAAAGAAAACTTGTGATTATTGTCCAGTTTACATTGTCATCTTTTGAAGCAGCTATATAGAACTCTGCTTTTTATTTTTTAAACATGGTCCTTCAACGGGTGGATCCTTCAACAACAGTATGGTATAGCGCGCTAACCAGCTGGCGTTTTTAACGTGCTTTTAACGCGCCTAAAAGTGGTTGTTTCTACATGTATATCACACGCATGTAAGATTCTTTAGCATCACCGAGATGTAAGATGTCACACAAATTGAAAATGTAAATTGTAAGTGACCACGTTTAGAGCGCTACTTGTGCGTTGAAAATGCGCGGTAAAAATTGTTTCGTTTCGATTCGAATATGTATAAATTATTCGAACAAACGACAAATTTGATTACAGAAAAAAAAAATGTAATCTGTAACGACTCTCTTAATTGCATTGCTTTTCGAATTTGTTGACTCGTACGCGTGTATGCGTGTGTGCGCGTGTGTATAAATGTGGTAACGGTGAAAGAAAATCACACAACAATCTATGCGATTGCATTCGATATGATTTACGAGTAAACATGTATGTTTGCGCATTGTATATGATAAAAGGAACTTCGTGAGTTCCAGTATAATGCAAGTTACATTACGAAAGAGGAACTTTTGTGTAAGTTCTGATCGTTGCTTTTTTTTTTATTTTTTTTATTATTATTATTATAAGTGCCGCGTAAAGAATTGCAAATTTGACATGTTGCAATGTGTCATCATTCACGCGTCATTATTATTATATTGTAAGATTCATCTGCACACCAGCGAAAACATGACTCCGATCTTTTGTTAATGATACCTTCCGAATAGTCCCGTCGAAATCAATCTCACTTCTAAAACAAAAAACTGTAGCGTAATGTATTATAAATGAAAAAATTTTACGTTAGATACATCGGAATGTGTATGGATGACTAAGGATCCAAAAATAATTTTATTTACGCGCTCAACTTGTGGAAATTGTTAGAAAATTGAAGGAAAAGAAATCTATTACGTACCATGACAACATTTGGATCTTAGCGTTAGATCGTGTTGCGGGGATTGTAAGCAATCGCGAAGATCGTTGCTACAGTGAGATTGTATAAATACTTCATACGCGTCCACAAGTAAAATTAGCGGAAATATTACAAGGAGTCCACACATCGCGGAAATTACTTGCTTATCACTTGATGTAATAATTATTTGCAAACATATATGTGTTGCGTAATAATAATTGTTCATTTTGAAAGCGTAGATAAAACTCTTCACGTGCAGCCAAAACACAATTTATCAAGTCACAATATGTACAAAAAAAAACTCAGCTGAGTATAAGAGCCAACTTATTAAATCTGGCGCCCAAATGTGCAATCAAATTTATCTGTAAAAAAGAATTATTATTGTAATCGTATACAAATATTGCGTGTATCTTAACAATTCTATCGAGCATCTAAAGAGAAATTTTTATGTGTTTTGATAAAAGCGGCAGAAAAGCGTTTACGAAACGAAACAAAGAGAGAGGTAGAAGGCGAAAAAGCTAGCCATTTTAACTAGTAGTATTATTTCGATTAATTGACACACTTATAATGAGAAAAGATATTGTGAAAATGGCTTATTTATTTTTGTCATGACATTTTCTTAGAATCAAATACAAAGCGGTATATTAAAAAAAAAAACAGAAAATTATGTGTGCAAGTGCGCGAATCGCGTATGTCTGAGGTGTGAATAATTTTTTGGAGGTAAGAGAGAATGAAATCAACTGTCGTACGAATCGCTTATACATCTCGATTAAACAAAAAAGGATAAAATATAATTAAATGGAAATGCGTTTTTGCTAAAGCGGAAAGAAAAACAGACAACAATTTCTGTTATATTGTTATATTATTATTACATGCATTAAACATACATTACATGCGTTGCGAATAAGGATAAACATTAAAAAATTTAAATAGTGCGAAACACAAGTTTAAGTCTTGTTATGAACAGTATAATATTCAGATTCTCTTCTGTAGGTTTCATTAAAGTGCATTTCTTGTATGTTATACAGTATTATAGTATAGAAACAGATAAGAGACAAATAAATAAATTTCAAAAATGTAATGAATAAAATGCATTCAGATTTATTTGGTTTTCGTCAGACTTAATTGATAGTGATGTTTTTTCTTAAGAAACAAAGACATCCGAGTCTTCTTTTGTTACAAATTGAACATATTTCATCGTAAAACATTTTATTGACATGTAATAAAAGTTTCTTTTTTATAGAGTCTAAGGAAACCGCAGCAATGTGTTCTTTTTTTGCTTTGCACACATCACTTGAGCTATGTTTCAGTACTGAAAGTATATATCACGTTAACTATAGATTTTTAGTATGGCAGTGAATATTGGAACGCAGCCTTAGTCGACAGAGGCGCTGTCAATCTCCATTAGAGCATGAAACATATCAATTAGCAGTTACGTACATGTTGAGGCGGATTGATTATTTTTTACAAATAATTTCATGTGTAACACCCTTTATTGCTCTCGAGGACATTCGCGAGAAGTGCAGAGTCAATCTTCTTCTCGTCTTCAGGTCGGCCATCTTATCATTTGAAATTTTATCAGCCGGCAGTTACGTCGTACGTCAGCGTTTTTTTTCCACTCCTGATTGGTCGTGATTCAGCAGTTCAACTTTGTGATTTCTTGCATAATCGGTTTGATAGTTTGATCGTACAGGTTGTCGAGAATCATCGTAGTATTTGGTCAGTGCTGAGCAATCAAAAACACTTGCAAAAATGACGACCAAGGCGGTTTGTGTTCTTCAAGGCGAGCCTGTCAAAGGAACTATTTACTTCGAGCAAGCGGTAACTAATTATGTCTATTTTTATCCGCATCCTCGATTAGAAATTGTCATGCATCATGAAAGTTCAATCAATGAACCGAATCAATAAACTTTACTATCTTTTTCTGATTACTCCTCCGATCATTGTCCATTTGCACATTTTTGCCTTGTCAATTGTTTCTTTTTTCTGCTAATATGATTATTAAAACAGTTTGTTTTCTTATAAAAAGTTCTGTAATGAATAAAATGTATTCTAATCATCAAAAGCTTTAATTTGTAACACAACCATTAACTTCAACAATTTTTAAACAGTTAACTGTAACAGCTCGTTAAAGTTTTTGTTTTATATAATAAACTTGATTTGCATACACAGGAAGGTTCAAATGCAGTAAAAGTAACGGGAGAGGTTTCTGGCTTGCAAAAAGGATTGCATGGTTTTCATGTTCACGAATTTGGCGATAACACCAATGGTATGTGTGTTTTTATCAAATATATTTGTATATCATTATCATATTTTTGCATAATAAGGTCAAGAAGTTTCCAGACGGTATGTACTGTTGATAACAGAGACAGAAGTTGATATTCCCAATATCACAGTATTGTTTTTTTTTTAAGCAGAAATTTTTTAAACCTGTTTATAAATTTGTTCGAAAACATAATGAGTTCATGTGATTGGATTTAAAGATTATATAGAAAAATATTTTAAATGACTTATTTTACATAATTGTTGTGTGTGGTTTTACAGGATGTACAAGTGCAGGTGCTCATTTCAATCCGTTGGGAAAGGAACACGGTGGACCCACTCACTCTGTGCGTCATGTTGGAGATTTAGGAAACGTGGAAGCTAGTGCTGACGGTGTCGCAAAGGTCAACATTACTGATTCTACAATTCAGTTGAAGGGAGCGCACAACGTCATTGGACGAACTCTTGTGGTACGTATTAAGTTGTGCCTACTACAGATTGTCACAAATTATAAATCAATATTTATCTATATTATGATTTTATACTTAAAACTTTCTGAAACTATATTTGCTTTTATGATGAGAATTTTTTTTCTTGTTTTTTATTTTCAGGTCCATGCTGATCCTGACGATCTGGGCCAAGGTGGTCATGAGCTCTCAAAAACAACTGGTAACGCTGGTGCACGTCTGGCTTGTGGTGTCATCGGTATCACGAAGTAAACTCGACAGCACGAAAAGTTAACGGTTAAGGGATAAATACATACCTACTATTTTCTTATCATTCAGTTTTGCGTATATATAGCTACATGTACACAAGACGCAAGAGTTATGTACAATTGCTTTCCTATCAAATATGATAGAAATCGATTTTAAATGTGATAATTCTCTCTGAAAATGCAACTAAAACATCAGAATTCAAAGTATGTTGTAAGAAAGCGTTAAATAAAAAGAATTATACACAGTATAGAATATTCTATGGAATAAGTCCTACAATTGATAGTTTATAAATGCCAAGTGTAAGGCTCTTGACGATATTCTATGTTTATCTCATCCGTATACGAGTTATAGTTTAATTATGATAAGTGCGCGGAAATATATTCGGATCGGCATTTATCGAATTGGCCTCAATTGTTTCTTATCTGATCTTATCTTTACATCAACGATAAAAAAACCCTCGAATTCCCTCGATCAGTGACGGCATTTTTAAAAATTGCATTGTGGACACAACACGCAATATGTCGATTTCGGCAGTTGATGCGTAAGTCGCAAGATTTATAAATATGGCAGCGATAAACCGGGAAGATGGGCCGAGAATCAGTTCCTTCAGTAACGAATACGATGGTAGCAGTTCCGAGTTCGATGAAACCGACGATGAAGAGTGTGTATTTAGATATTTAAGTTTTGCAACAGTTTAAATTTTTGTGTGAAAGCAAATATCTTCAAATTTGTTGTTCCCTTTTGCTTCGATTTGTTGCAGTTATTTCGATCGTGTGTTTGCTTGTATTTTTTTTGGAATTGCTAAATCTTTTTTTCAGCTCGGAAAAAGATGTCCCACCGTGGGATACGTTCAAATATTTTCCGCCTCAATCGGAAAGCGGATCTATGCAGAACAACAACAAGTGTTTGGAGATCACCGTTCGGATCATAAAAATAATCGTTTACGGATTGCTGTTTGTTATCGTTTTGTGTAGCACTATTGCGGCTAAAGCAGCTGTTCTCTTTGCAACGTCGCAATTGTACGACGGCAAATCCTCAAAAACTTACGATATGTACTCTTGCGGTTTAAACGGTAAAAAGTTTTACAGAATATGCAGCTAAACAGTGCGTTACATAGATATTTACGATTCAAATCTTCGCAGATTTCGAAAGAAAACATCTTTGATTTGACTAACACAGATGTGACATAATGTGAGATTATCTTATCGTTAATTTTTATCGCATAACTTTTTTAGACTCGGAACTGCCAGACAAATTTTTAGCCGAACATACGCAGGACGGCCGGATAAAATGGACGTGGTGCTTAATCTTCATATTTCTCGTGCCGGAATGTATCGGCGTATTAAACACGTTATGGCATTATTTCAAAAGAAAAGTAAGGATGCCGAAGAAACAAACAATCCTGTTCGTAATCGTGATAGAAACACTCCACACGATCGGCTTGGTATTGCTGACGTTTGTCATTCTGCCGCAGATGAATGCGGTGCAGGGCGCCCTTACATTTTGTTGCTTATGTTCCGTACCGGGATTGTTAAGTGAGTTTGCACATAAAGTAATCAAAAACAAATGGTTATTTCGTGGCTTTTGCCGATTGTTAATTATTGCGTTATTAACAACAGATCTACTTTCGCGATATAACAACAATCAAGATTTATCATCGAGCAAATCGATGTTGTTTAAAATTTGCGACGCGCTGGCACTGGCCGCGCAAATCGGCGGGATGTTACTGTGGCCGTTGATCGATGATTGTGCCGAATCAAGTTTGAAATGGATATTTCCTGTCACGCTTTTATTATGCTCGATTCGTTGGTGGAGCAACTTCGTATCACCCCACAGCTACATCGGTATGTACGAGAATTGCGTACAAATATATCGCTTTTATAGAAGGAACAGGTCTCATCAAGACAACGTGATTGAATACAATCTCGTATAATTGCAAACTTCTATTGTATGTATTTTTTTTAAATTGATATAAGATAAAAAATGTTAAATAGGTCTGATGCGGTTTTTGTTGTACGTGAAAGAGGATCTTCACTCAGGCCAGCATATTATACAAGGATATATATCTCTCTACAGGATGTGTACTTTTATTGTTGGTGCTCTCATTGTTAGCGTGTGTAAAGGAATTGACGTCGAACAATTTTTTTCACCCAGTTTTTCTGGAACATATATGATTAATCTAATTCTAGAGAATAGAACACAAACTGCATTCGATCATCATGTTTTTGTCAATTACTTCGGTAACACTGAACTTCCAAGAAGCTTGAACTCCCTCACGCCTTTATTTATCTTCGCCATTCAAGCTGTTTGCGCTATGATAACGTATCAATCTTGTAAGAGAGTAGTTATTCAAATAATTAACTTATTTATTTAGTATTTTGATTTATTAAATTATAGTTTTAATTTTGCTTTTCTTTTCTCGCTGCCTAATATCTTTCAATTCCTTGAAAATAATCAATTTCAGGTAAATTTGCCTATAGAACTCACATGCATCAGTTCGGTTTCGCATTTCCTACAAGTCTGGCTGGTGTAGGAACAATGTGTTTCATCATGGCGACATGCGCTGATGTTTGCATTCTTCAACCCATCATGAAAGATAATTATATCTTCTTCAACGAATTTTTATTCGGAACTTGGGAAGAGTTTCGTTCTTATTTGTGGTGGCTGATATGGCTAACGTGGCCGATGTCGCAGATGTGGATCACAATGCACATGTGGACTATCGAGAACGAAAGACTGGCGTTCGCAGAAAGAATCTTCGCCATTGCCACTTATGATTCACTCATGATCGATCAATGTTTAGCCTTGAATAGAAGAACGCGGAATGAAAATATTGACGAGGACGATGAGAACGAAAAGAAAGACAAAGAAATTCCAGTAAGACGTTAACGCAATTGATTTGCAAGCTTAGCTTGAGTTTATTACGTTATCGCGCGTTTCAATTAAAGTTTCAGAACGGCGGTCTAACATACACTGAGTCCACCGATATCGGTTTAGATGTTATATCGGACAGAATCGAGGACTTTAACAAAGACTATTTGGATACGGCAAATAAAAAACGCAAAGATCGAGTCACAAAAATTTACGCGTGTGCCACGATGTGGCACGAAGAGAAGAATGAGATGAATCAACTGGTGCGCAGTATTCTGCGATTGGACAAGAAGCAGTGTGCGATGCGTGTAACGCAGAAATATTATAAGGTTCACATTGAGGATTATTACGAACTAGAAAGTAAGTTGTTCATCGCAAGTAGTTATAGAAAGATGTGCAATAATGTAACTTAGCTATTAAATTCTCCTTTATATATGTATATATATATATATATATATATATATATATATATATATATATCTATTTGTTATCAGCTCACATTTTCTTTGACGATGCGTTTTGTTGCATGCACGGATGTATCGGTTTGTGCAATCACGACGAGAACGAAACGCAAGTCAATCATTACGTTATTACGCTGGTGGAGACAATCGAACGAAACGTGGAGAACTTGTACATGCGCTTTTCTCCGCCCACAAAATATCCGACGCCTTATGGCGGTCGTCTCGTGTGGACGTTGCCGGGGAAGACTCAACTGATGGTTCACCTGAAGGATAAAAATAAAATCAGGCACAGAAAACGATGGAGTCAGGTCATGTACATGTATTATCTTTTGGGATACCGTCTGATGGGATTGCCAATAGACGTTGATCGGAAGGAGATCATCGCCGAGAACACGTATATTCTCACGCTAGACGGAGACATTGATTTCCAACCGGCTGCTGTCAAGGTCCTGGTGGATCTGATGAAAAAAGACAGAGATCTAGGTGCCGCATGCGGACGAATACATCCAGTCGGATCTGGTACACTATGCAAGATGAGATAAATTAAATAATGTATTTTAGATAATAACTTAAGCCGTTGATGTTTCACACGCAGGTCCAATAGTCTGGTTCCAAAAATTCGAATACGCAATCGGTCATTGGCTGCAAAAATCTACGGAGCACACGATCGGTTGCGTTCTATGTAGTCCTGGTTGTTTCTCTCTTTTCCGTGCAAAAGCATTGATGCAGCACAACGTGATGGCAAAGTACGCCACCAAGTCAACCGAGGCCAGACACTATATCCAGTATGACCAAGGTGAGGATCGATGGCTCTGCACGCTACTCCTTCAAGTAGGGTCCCGGGTAAGTAACTAATTTTAAGTGATTGTTTTTTTGTATGTTCCAACTCAGAACAAAGAAAGTTTATCAGGTCGAATATTCGGCGGCGAGTGACGCGTACACTCACGCGCCAGAACTCTTCAGAGAGTTTTACATACAGCGTCGTAGATGGATACCGTCCACCGTAGCGAATATATTTGACTTGCTTATGACTTCCAAAGAAACGAGAAAGGTGAATAACGACATCTCGTTTCTGTATATCGCCTATCAATGGATCCTAATGGGTATAGCATTTTAAATAATATTTTTAACCGACATTTCCCTTCTGAATCTATTGCTACCTCTTTGGTTTTTGAAGGAAGTACAATCTTGGGACCAGGTACAATATTTTTAATGTTGGTTGGTGCGTTTGTTGCCGCGTTTCATATCGACAATTGGACCAGTTTTTGGTACAATTTGATCCCGATTGTCGTGTTCGTTGGTGTTTGCTTTTATTGCAAAGAGCGCATGCAGGTACTTACATAATAACTTTGCCTTAACAAGTTTAAAACAATTTTCTATCAATTTCTAATTCTCGGTACTAATTATCTACTGATTATTGATGGACAGTTATTAGTAGCCGGAATCGTTAGCGCCATATATGGGCTGGTAATGATTGTCGTCCTGATGGGAATTATGCTTCAAATTGCCGAAGATGGATGGCTTGCTCCCAGCAGTCTTCTTTTCTTCATCGTTGCGATTCAACTGACTGTAGCCGGTTTATTACACCCCCAAGAAGTGACTTGTTTGTTGTGCGGCATTATTTATTACATCACCGTACCGTCCATGTACATGCTGTTGATCATTTTTTCTGTTTTTAATGTGCATAACGTTACATGGGGCACGCGAGATACAAAGAAGCCGCTGAATGTCGTGAGTATTCGTTAATTATAGTTGAATTAAGTTTAAAATTTGATAAAAACTACTTTTTTTTTTTTGACAAAAAATATTTTTTATATAATCACGTTTTTTTTACACACAATTACAACAAAAAACGAATAAATGAAGAAACCTCAAGACGAACACAGTCCTTCGGCTATTGACAATCTAACTGGGTTCATGACGAGAAAGGAAAATAAGCAAGAAGATAAGAATCAGAAAGGTTCCTTCGAAATTTCATTGGGTGATCTCTTCAAATGCAGTTGCTGCATTCACACGGGAATAAGTCACGAAGAAAAACGATTGTGCGAAATTGATCAATCCTTGCAACAAATAAACAAGCGTTTAGACTTATTGGACAGGTTCGAAGAAGTCATTACTAATCAGTTAAAATTATTGTTGGTTCGAGCTTGTTAAGATGTAAAAACTTTTCTATTAATTTATAATTTTATCACAATATCGAAGCCAACTGTATCCGTATAAATTATTTATCTTGCATCGCTTCTTTTCTAACATATACGCAATTATTAGCAATTACAGGCTACGTACAACGAACACAGATGCTAATATTGGCCAATCATCTTCCAATGCTAATAATGTATACTCGGGATCGTATTTTCCAATGCAAGAAAGAATAGAAGAAGAGGAAGAAATCGAGTTGCGACATATAAACGATAAGAACGATCCTGAGAACAGAAGTTACAAAGATATCGACGACGACGAAAGCGACGTTCTGACACAAGTTTCGGCGACTTCGAGTCAAGAAGCACGTTCGAGTTTTCTCATCAGCCCTTACTGGCTTCAGGATGAAAGATTACGACGAGGCGAGGTAGATTTTCTGTCGAATCCTGAAGAAGAATTTTGGAATTATCTGATCGGAAAATATTTGCGACCGATCGAAACCGACGAAGAGAGTCAGGTGGGCTTGATTCATCTTCAAAAAACAAATAAGAAAAATATATAAAGATAAGAAGATGATAAACAAAATGTATTATATTTTATTATAAATTATATTTTCTTTTAGAACAAAATAACTCAGGAACTGATAAACTCCCGCGATGCGTATTTATTGAAGTTCTTTATGATAAACGCTCTGTTCGTGTTAATCGTGTTTCTTATGCAGTTGAACAAAAGCGTATTGCATTTGCAATGGCCGCTAAGCGTGAAGTATAATGTCACATATTCCAAATATGACACAGCAAAAGAGGAAGTAAGTAACATTTACTTTGTGCGTGCGTGCGTGATAATTAAATCACATACAATAAATCCAATAACTACATATAACCGATTATAAAGCGCGGCGTTTTATTTGCAATGTGATGTGATATGTACTAGTGAACTTTCTACAGGTACATTTGACGAAAGAATATTTAAGACTCGAGCCGATCGGATGTCTGTTTATTGTCGCGTTCGTTACTATATTAGGCATACAGTTCCTCGCTATGCTAATTCATCGTTTTGACACATTGTCTCACGTACTTGCTACTACGAAACTTCCTTTCTGCAATAAGGTAATATATCGTTTAAAATATTAGCTAATTTTTCTAATGAATACACACACATCAAGCAACAACATTGAAAAAGTTGTTTTATTTGCAATTAATTAACTTGTAACTTCTTCTCATTTATTTTCTCACAGATGACGGAAGACATCGCTTTTGAGAAACACGCTGATACAATAGCACAAGCGCTTCAACGCGTAGCGGAGGACGATGTGATTTTCGAGCTACGAAGAAGCACTATGACCGCTCCCGGTAGGCGAAAGACTGTGCACGAACTATCGGAAAATTCACGAAGACCATTTAGGATGTTCGGAAATTTCGAAAAACTGTTTCGGAGAAAACTTCATGATCCAAAAGCCTCCGGTATAACTTCTGTTAATTATATAATTACATTAATCGTTGTATGATATAAATTGTTACATTTGATATTATTTTTATATTTTGCATATTTCGAAGGTTTAACACGGCATATGTCCTCGCGAATGTCGAGAAATACATTTGACGCCTTCGAGCGAAGACGATCGACAATTTTGGAACAAAGAAGATCACAGACTCAGAGACCGTCCTATGCTTACGACAGCGCTGATAATTTGAGATCTCCAAACGATCGAATCTTTCATTCAAAGCCAGAACAAATGAATTCAACTCGATTTCATTATGATAATCCAGCATTTAGGCAGGATGAGAATGTATGAGATACTAAAGACGAAAGGATGCTCGACAAAAATTACGCCTTTTTAAATCTCCCATATTTTTTATAATTTTAAGAAAAATTAGTATACTTTGCATTTAATACAGAAGTTGTATTAAATGTAAATATAACAGTTTATCTTGGTTTAAAAATAAATAACATGTAACTGAAGATTTTTCTCTTTCACGTTGTAAGAAATTACTTTACTGTGACACATTTTTATATTTTATATTAATTAATTAATATTTATTTATTTTTTTATTTTATGTTTTATATTTTACTGACAACTTTAATTGTTACTTTCTTTGTAATTAACTTTAAAATAGTTTTTACAGTTTTTGTTTTTCGTATAGAAGGTTTTCCAAAATAATTTAAATTAAAAGAAAGTCAAAGTTTTATATATGTATATACTTCCCGATAGCATTAACGCCTCTTGCTTCTATGTCCACGAGATCCTGATGATTTTCTACTTTTCGGACTTGAAGGGATTACAATTTGACCTGCTGCGATTTCTTCTCGATCGGCGGACTGCTCGATCTGTTTTTGAGCATCCAGGAAAAACATGAGATCGCGTATCTGTTCTTTCAGATCAGTAATCTCTGTTTCTTTGACTGTCTTTAATTCGGACAATTCGTCTTGTAACTTCTTATATTTTACTTGCCACAAAACCTGATTCGATTGCAAAGCTTGTCTCAGATCTTTCTCTTCCGTCAATTCTGCCTGTATTTGTGCCAATTTGCTGTTGGAATGCTGCAAACGCTTTTCCAGTGTTTGCTTTTCACGACTAAGCGTCGCGAATTGTTTCTGATAAAATACAAATGAGTTACAAGCTGTAAAGAGTAAGAGAAAACACAAGCCAAAAACGATAAGATATATTATCTACCTTAAATTGTGCGTTTTCTTCTAATATTTCTCCTAATTTATCTCTCAGCTCGGTTATGTCCGCTATGGAACGTTGTTCCGAACGATTGAGCTTTTCCTCGAAATACTGTCGTTGCGTTTCCAACTGCGACGTTAGTAAATACGTGAATTCTAACTGCACCGAATCGACTTTCTCCTCTACGGCAGCGCCTTCATTCTTGGCCGTAGTGGGACTACCTTCCACCATCTTGCCATCCTTATCTTGCAACAATCGGTGCACGAAGTTGTCACCTACGTAGTCCCAGACGCGATTGTTTCCCAATTGCATCGCGTAACAATGATGAGTGTCTCGGTAATGCTCGAACGCGTGTCCTTGATGATAACGCGAGCAACCAACATGTCCACAGATCAAGCAAATCCATAAAGCGTCATTACTGGTATCTGCAACTAAAAAAATTTATGCAATTTTAAGAAAATAAATTTTATACTTGAAGCATCCACGATGATAGCAGTTTAATGTCAAATTTGTCTTTGTTTAAATTCTAAGATCAGAAAAACACTTACCACATTCCATACAACGACTTTCAGCCAATGGTTCCGGAGTTTGAGCGTATCGACAGATAGGACAGGATGTGTCACCCCACTTCACAAGACAACTAGAGTGGAAAGTGTGGTTACACAATATTGTAAGAATTCCATCCACACTCTCGTCCATTCTTTCCAGACAAACGGGGCATGACGGTAACTCTGTATGTCCACTTAAAGACATTCCATTGTCTGCAACCTCAACTCTGGATACAAACACCATGTGGCAGACCACATCTGGTTCCAAAGAGTTGTAAGGAACACCGTTAAATGTTTCATAGAACTCACTTGCTGCACTCTGAAATTTAACAGAAATTTCTTGCCAAACATCTGTACTACACACAAATTTCTAACTCTTGTAACATCAATAAAATTAGTTTTATAAATTCTATATATTTTAATTTAATATTAGTTTCTGCCATATAAAACAGATTAGTTTTTCTTGAGATATCAAAAGTATATTGTTCAAATTGTTTACTCACAGATGATCTAAAAGTAATCAAAGCCATATACTGATTAGGACTGCCATCTCTAAGAATTCTAAAATGCTGCATATCCTGATGACAAGCTGCTGTAAAAGTCAAGAGGTCATGACAGGTCATTGTTGCTGGCACAGACAGGATGCAGATGGTGTGGCTGCGATCTGCAGCACATCGCATTTCAGTCAATTCACTGAGAATAGGAAAACACACAAATATTAGAAGAACTTTCTGATCTTTTAACTATTACTTAAATATCTAGATATATAATAATATATCAAATAAATTTGTTAGCAAACAAAAAACAACTTACTCTTCTTTGAAAAGATGTAGGATGCCTTTTGTAACTTCTACAAAGGGATTTCCAGAAATGAAATTTATTTGATCAGGTGAAGTGCAAGCTGCAGCACCAGGACTTTCTGCTGAATTGGTATTTAAAACAGAATTTGTATTTGCAAATGACATCTCTTCAGAATTTGCTCTTGAGGACGAATGTGACTTGCTTGTGCTCTGGTTTGATAATAATGGAGATGGATTCTCTGTCATGTTTGTATAGGTTTCTACAGTAACATCCCTTGGTTCTCTGCAACCTCTCATCTTTCTCGCAGCCATAGTGCCTGTGGTAAAACAAGATTTTATGTATTACTTATCACTTTATTACTTACTCTAATTTATTTAATTAACACAAAAATACTATAAGAAATAAAAACTTATGACAATGGATTATGCAATAAGATGATTTACACTCACTGGCAGTCTCATCCAACTGTAGATCACAAATCTCGATGCGAATAACGCACAGAGACACCAGAACAGCGGACGAATTCATGCCACATTATTAAATTGCATCATATTATGATAAGTATTTTTCACTGTTTACTTTGATCAAATTACAAATTTCTTCGACGTACATTTTCGAACCACAGAAAAATGTATAATCGCTACAGAAATGTCTGTTTTGTACTGAAAAACAACATAACCCTTAACATTGTCTAAAACGTCTAAAATAAGATCGTAATTTGCTGGACAGCTGGCTACGAACGTGGATTGTAAACAGTTACAAAGAAGGGAATCGCATAGGGAAAGAAAAACAGGCAAGTGGCGGTAGCGTTGCGCGAGGGACATCTCTAGCTGGCAGCCAATGGCTGTAAAGTTTGCGGACTTTCTGATAAGTCATTTGTCAAGCTCAATGAGAATAGAGAATCGGAACGTACGAAAACTCGTCTGCTTCGCGCATATCTCCCACTAGAAAGGTTCCAATCTGTGCTTTCTCCACAGCCATTGGTTGTCAGTGAGTTCCCGCTTCTTCTCCTGTGCGCAGACCGATTCTCTTTTCTCATTGAACTAGTGTTTGACATCTGTCACGCGTAGGTCCACGTGCGTTTCGGTGTGCTCGTCGTTCGTTCCGTTCGCCCGAATCCTTTTGCGTTACACCGAAGATGGAGAAAGATTCGTCACCGAGAAAGAGACTCGATTACAACGACAAGATCATCTTAGCGCCCATGGTACGCATCGGAACTCTTCCGATGCGTTTGCTCGCTCTGGACTACGGCGCGGATATTGTTTACACCGAGGAACTGATCGACAGGAAGCTGCTTCGTTCGTTTCGCCGAGAAAATGGTAAAATCCACTTTCGTATTGTTCAAGTAATAAAGCGACTACGCAAAACGCTATGACATTTTGATGTTCATATATATCTGGTCCTGGAAGTTTATGTATAACAAACAGGTGTATTTCACACGTGCCCAATTGTAATTAGACTTACATAGCGTTGTCATAGCGTAGTCGATTGATTTTTATGCTGGTGTTACGTTTTTTCAGCTGACTAAAGTGACATTTAAAGTCAAACTGTATACTTTTTCTCAACTCTAACCCCAATATTTATTAATCTAACCTCATCTCCATCATATTCTAATCTAATTCTTGAAACTATGGACTTACATGCGAAATTATTTGATTCGTAGATGTTCTAGGCACGATTGATTATATTGATCAGACGGATGGTACTGTAGTGTTTCGTACTTGTTCTCGGGAAAAGGAACGCTTGGTCCTGCAAATCGGCACGTCCGATCCGGAGAGAGCGGTCGAAGTTGCGCGTATGGTGGAAAAGGATGTTGCAGGCATTGACGTTAACATGGGTTGCCCGAAGAAGTTCTCCCTGCTGGGTGGAATGGGCGCTGCCCTTCTCAAGGAGCCGCAGAAAGCGGTCAATATTCTGAGTAAATTGGTTGAAAATGTCACCATCCCGATCACTTGCAAGATCCGCGTGTTATCCGATCTCGAGGAGACTCTGCGGCTTTGCGACACCTTTGTCGCCACCGGAATCGCAGCCATTGCCGTGCACGGTCGCACGATCGAGGAGAGACCGCAACATCCCAATCGCAATCACGTTCTCAGGGAGATATCGAATAGACTTTCGATACCGGTTATTGCGAACGGCGGTTCCAGAGATATTCAAACCTATTCAGATATACTTAGGTAACGATTCAAGATCAGTCTGTATTCATGACTGAAAGTTTAAGGTGTTGAACAATACTTTCAAGAAGACTTTTTGCGGCATATTTTCGCAGGTTTAAGGAAGAAACGGGTTGTAGCAGTGTAATGCTTGCGCGTGCAGCCGAGTGGAATTGCTCGGTGTTCCGTAAGGAAGGTCCGCTCCCGATGGAGGACGTTATAAAGTCATATTTAAAGTACGCGGTTGACTGCGACAATTCGCCTTCCAATACGAAATACTGCGTACAGAATATCCTGCGGGAGTTGCAGGAATCTCCTCTAGGCAGAAGATTCCTCGACTCACAAACGCTGGAACAAATATGGTGAGTATTCCTTCAGTTTACTCTTTTTTTCCAGTTGTTTGTTGGTTTTGGCAAAAGTTTTTGTTTTCTTCAGCGAAATATGGGGATTGGGCGATTATTGCCGATCCAGAAGCAAAGAGTTTCGAAACAACGGTTTGTTGGATCGATTTCACGTGTCGCCAATAATCCTCGACACAACAAACAGTTGTAGCGATTCTCGCAAAAGAAAAATTGACGAGGAGAACGATGTCTCCTTGATGCGTTGCGCGTTTTTAAGAAACAGCTACACGTCGGACTTGGATCTGCCTAAGACGAGATTGCTCAAATGGACCAAAGAAAATCGCAAGAAGATGCCGGTGTACAATACTCGGCAAGAGGACAAACTGTTCTGTTCCGTGGTCACTGTTGACGGCAAGAAATACGGTTCTTCTTTCTGGTAGATTTATGAAAGAGTTGTGTTTGTCATCTTCCGCTTGTCTGGTTTGTTTTTCTTATTGTTAGTTTGTCCATTTCTTTTCAGGGAGAAAAATAAAAAATACGCCGAACAAGGAGCCGCTTTGGTGTGCCTGTACTTCCTGGGGATTGTCGATCAGGAGAGTCTCACGGCCGGTGGTAACATTCCTTTACGATGACATCGACTTTTATTCGATTATTTGACATTTCGTGTACAGTCACATTTTATAAGTATTTTATATCCTATATAAAAAATTGAATAATATACATATGTAAATACTAATATGTTAAATAAGAGAATTCATTGACTTCTTTATCGGTTTAATCGATAAATGATAATGCGTCAGGGTCAACATTTTATTTTTTTAATTTAAAAGTCAATGAACGTTTTTACATGCAAATGATATATGCTCTGTTAGCATTTTGCGGTGCGTATAATTCATGTATAATTTATCATTTCTCTTTATTTATTATAAAAAAAAAAAAACGAGAGAGAAAGAATATTTCCATTTGGCACCAACACCAAGAAAAACGTCTGCGCATTTTAACGCGCTCACACGTGCCATCTTTCGCGTCACGTGACGCGCGAGAAATATGATGTAAAATTTGTAATTAACGCGAAATAATGACACGATCAAAATAACGATGTGTTACGTAAATTTCGAAATGTGTGATGATAATATTTCAAAATTTTTTGCTCTCTTTTTGCTTAGCTTGTCTCGCGCACATGTGTTAACATGTAATACATATTAAAAGACTTTTTTTAATTAGAACACATGAACTAAACGTCCAGGCGGAGATCTCCAAGTGAAGGTTCCAAAGGTTCCTTTTCTTTGTATGTAGTACATATATATGTACTAACGTGTGCGTATATATACACGTATTGGAATGTAAAGAGAAGGGGAGAAGAGCAGCTATCTATCGCTCGAGGAATACTAGTTCATAGTCATGAGCAGCAGCGCTGTGGTCTCAGTGATTTCGTAAGATGAGGGTAAGCCGGTAACATCGCCGGGACCCTTATTTCGCTGCTATCAGCAAGCCGAACGATCTGCTTGGTTGCTTGGTGAGGTCGGCGGTGTGACAAACCGATTGGTGTTTCGAATGTTCTGGTGTCGCGCACGCAAAGGGAAGACTTGCTGCTTCGCACTCGGTCGTAAACGAGGATGTATACCGTGTCAAAAGGACCCAGCAAGATCGTAGCGAAAACACGACGAGGTATTTCAATGGATTTTTTCTTTCTACCGCGATGTCACACCACGCGATGTCCCCCGTGGCGAGCCCGCCGGAACGATGTGCCCGGAGAAAAAAAACTAATTCGCGTCGCTCCTTTTTTTTTTTTTTTGCAGGGATCAATCAGAATCTCGAGAGGCTGGAAACGCTGCGAGATCTAAACAGAAAAACCGATCCCGAGGAAAGCCACGAGATCACCAGGTGAGAATAGAAGAGAACGTCACCATAACCTCCTCGCTCATGACACGATTTTTCCACGCTCGCCCTCCCTCTCTTTCCTCCCGCTGCGCTCTCGACATTACGCAATTCGTAATTTGTCCTGTAATAGCCACTCGAGTCAACAAGCTTTTTTACAATTGTTTGCACGATGTTGAGATGTACATTGTCTAGAGACTTGTAATAGAAAAGTTATTCAGCAGATGCTAATTAAGACGATTGTTCGATTCTGCTCTATTGCATTTCTTGTGACGAGCAGTCTCGTAAGATCCTTTATGCGTGCGCGAGAACGTGCATGCATAAAAAAAAAAAAAAAAAGAAAAAAAATCAAACCAACTAATGTTTTATTGCCTTACATGCAATAAGATAAGAGTTTCTGTTTGTTTCACGCTCGCATCCCCAGTCATGTACCGAAACCGGTATTTCATACGAACGGGAAATCAAAACTCATCTCCCAGCGGCATCAGATGCAAGAAACCATCACACCGCAACACGAAGAGCTTATCAAATTTATTTACGAATGTAGGTAAAAGTATTTTCTGGAAAAAAACTAAACGTAGCGTTATTATTAGTATTATTCTGGTGTGAAGTGTTCAAAAAAAATTTTAATAAAGAGAATGAAAGAAATCGAACGTTAAGGGATTTAACAAATTATTTATTTATTATTCTTTTTTTTTTTTTATCAGCGTGGAATCAGGTCAATACGCAACAGGGAAGCGAGTGTTGCGAGGGCACAGAGTGTACAGATCTTAGCAGTAAGTAATGAGATGAAACAAGATTACATTTTGTTTTCATTTAATCTGATTTTTGGAGTTTTCGTTTGTTACATGTTTTTTTTTATTTGCACAGGTCCTAGTTCAATAGTATATTACGATGGTGAACCAAATAATAGCCTTCAAGGTAACCATTCATATTTAATATAATGTTGTACGTGTTTAAAATTGTGCTCTTCAAAACTTATTACACTCACGCACACGTATACGTGAAATGTTACAGATTTTAAACCATTTGATTTGGAATCTTGGTGGGGCAAACGATTGTTCAACAACATTACAAAGTCGCTTTGAGACAAACGAAAAGACTAAAACTATTTTTCCGCGGATGTACTTGGAAGTAGTATATTATAACGGCAGCTGATACGCGAAGTAAATCGGTATCGGCTGGTTTTTTTTTAAGCATGAGAATTTGATTCCGGTTGAGTTCGTCAAGTTTGATGATAGCGTTGAACACTAGAGCTCGGACGTGAGTTTGATATGCAATACAATTGTTTTATCAAAAATCGCCTATATAAAAAAAAAAAAAACAATAGTAATAATAATATCGCTCGAATCGTACGTAATGCGCGTATTACGATCACGTTAACAAGCCTGTTACAAAGCAATAATAATGTAATCTTAGTACGGATTTTAGCTTCCTCTAAATAAACATACGCAAGCAGTAGCGAATGTCGTTTAGCGATTCAAAATTGTTCGCAGTTAACATTTAACAATCGTTTAGATGCATTTGTTTTGTTAACAATTTGTTATTGTTTTTGACGAAGTAGATAATACTTCTCCTATTGTTGTTGCTCTATATCGTTAGGATTGCTCAATTTTTAAACGCGCTCCGACACTCCTGTACAGAGAGAGCTTCGAGAATATATATATACAGCAGCAAGAACTACTTCGTAGAGAACTTTTGGTAGACAATAAGTAGAATAATATCCTCAAATGAGCCTTCAAGTTGCTAGGGTGAGAGTACCGAGCGTTTTTAATTAAGTTTTTAACACACGAAAAAGAAAAGATTGGGTGCGATCCAATATAACATACCAATGCGTATACCAAATAGGGCTGAATGCGAGCGTGGCGTGAATCCCGCGTGAGACTGAGATGAATTTTTTAATCCCCCTTCTCCCCCACCGGATTGCTGTACATATTGCATGTGCGACACGATTGCGCGAATGTATGATGTAGGCAAATTTGTTGTACGACGAGATTATGTCTGATTGTATACTTTTACGTAAGCACGCAAGGATTTAGTATAAAAAAAAAAAAAATTGTAGACTGATATACATAAGAAGATTGTCATATATTACATTGTTACTTGTTGAAAGAGAGAGAAAGAGTGTGAGAGAGTCCCAAGCTCGCGTGCAGCAGCCGGTAATATGCAAACTACTCCGTTTTTTCGCCGAGTTCAATGTAACTTTGAGAAGTTATATATATTGGCGGGCACATTGAATTGTTTCCTCGCGTTGTTACGTATTTTGTCGGGCATACATGAACGGGATCTCCGATTAAGCGAACAGTTTCGATATATCACGCGTCCGGCAAAGCACACACACACACACAGTTTGAAAAACAAAAAGTAGTCGTGATGTAGTACGATTCAAATTCGGCCACGCCCCGGCTGAATTAAAAAAACACAAACGCAAATAAAAATGCCTCTTTATATATGTACTTCTTTCGTGTTCTTCCTCGTCTTGTTATCTTGTACATTTAAATGTAAATAAGTATTGATACATTTATACATATATATACATATAGAAGAATATATTCATATATATGCAGTTATGTACATACAATATAAGACGCAAAGAAAGAGAGAACATTCAAACTTTTGTACTTGTATATAGAATTATATATAATTTTTTATGTAATACGTGATTCTCTCTCTACCACATGTGTGTAAACTTGACACTTTTTCGTGGCTCGCGAGTTCCACAACGCGTGAGTTAATACAACTTATTTTTTTCTGTAGTAAAACTATGTCTACAAAACAAAATGTAAAAGTACGTGTATATCGCTTATTGCAGCAAAAAACCACAATCTGTGCGTTTTCTGCAACTACTTGACGACTTTTTACAAAGTTTTTTAAATCATTTTGGAATCGCATTGACGAACTATAAATTTAACTCAATGTGTTTTGATTGCTTATATGTACATTTTTTATCTTGAACAGTTTTCTCTTAAATGTATGACAAACATATATGCATTTTTACATTGTGGGTATATAAATTATTGTTTTTATTTAAAATCACAGTAATGTTCTCGTAGATATAATTTAGTTTTAATTATTTTTACATGCATTGTGTACTAATGTTTATTTTGAAGTTTATGTGACTGTAGCGCGCGAACATCTTTGCTAATGAAGATTTCTCATTGGGTACTGCCATGTTGTTTCCCATTAGTATTCGACCAATGAAACGTACGGGAGAACAGCTGTTCGCACAGCTGTTCCCGCGTTGTCTTACTTCAATCTGACATTCTAACGCCGGTGAGATACACAGAAACAGGATTTCGAGTTTTCGACAGTTTTCAGATTCGCATGATGAAGAGTGACGAAATGCTACGTCATCCGGAAGCGCAAGATTCTCAGGTGAGTTGAATTATTGAACAATATGACATTTGTAAAAGTTATATACAACATATTTTACACGTGTGAACTTTATATCGTTCAATGTACGTGACACTGTACTATATCAATTGCAGACGATATGCAAAATATCTGACTTCGAGCGTAAAGGACCTGCGATGCAGTCTCAGAGCGGTGCGGCATTTCTCACAGCTATAACCTTCGCGTGCGAGGCTGTGATAGCGTGCACCAGACAATTGGATGTCATAGACCAGGAGTGTGGCGAGGGAAACTATGGAACCGCACTGGCGCGTGGCGCCAATGCCATAAAAATTGAGATCAAGGTTGTGACAACAACAGAAGAAATATAAATTTTCAACTTCTGATTGTAAAAACAAAAAACTAATTTGCGTATTACCGCAGGAAGGTAGAATCTCGGCAACCAGACCTTCCGCAGCATTCACGCAAATAAGCAGAATCGTTGAGAAAGAAGTGGATGGCCTAGAAGGTGGAATATATTCATTATTTTTTGATACCATTGCCAAAGTAAGATCGTCGATACAATCTCTTTTTTTGTAAATTAATGTACTTTGAAGATGAGAAGAGAAACGTTGAAGACTGTTTCAGAGCTTTCGTAGGTTTCAAAACGACGAGCAGTTGACTGCCAGCATGTGGTTGACCGCTCTAACATCCGCGAACAGAACTGTAGCTGAAGTGAGTGGAATATCAGTTGGCGATCGAACTTTGTTGGATGCTTTGATACCAGTGGAGCTTAAATTGAAAGAGGCACTGGATTCAGGTTTGAATCCTGTCGACGCGTTCGCAGAAGCCGTCAATGCTGCCGAAACCTCCGCTATGCAAACTGTGAATTCATCAATATCCCCTGATTCTACAAATCACAAGGTATCGTGCAGGAAAAATATTCAACAAGCGGAATTAAAAATTATATAACAAGAGAGATGTTTGTTTTCGTATGTTGTTTGATTCAGAATTTTGATTCATGCACAGGCATTTAAACATCCGGCTCCTGGAGCACATGCTGTAGGCATATGGATGAGAGCTGCCTACGAAGGTTTTAAATTGAAATTCAATTGTAATCTGAACGCATAAAATCCAATAAATATAAGTTTTTTTATTTTCCTTTTTTTATCCCAAAAAACATTTAAAAAAATTATATTAATTATATAGAATTATAGTTTGAGCAGACCATTATATAGAAATTACATATGTGTGTCGAGCACCTACAGATTGGCAACCTGACACGCAATTGTATAAATTTATTCTGCTGGCTGGCAAGTATGTGCGTGTGTGCGCGCGTATACACATTCACGTATTCACTGCGTAAGCCAATGAGAGAGAAAACCACGAGAAAGAAAGAGAGGAGAGAGAACAAGATTAGCTATCATAATGTCACGTGTCTCTGCCTCGACTTCATTTTTGTTTTATCACGTGAAAAGGATGAAAAAAATTAACTTCGTCGTTAAGTTTTACTGAGAGATCTACGAGCAAGCAGGTAAGCCATAGAATTAATGCAAGAAATATTCTTGAGCAAAGGTTATGTCGCATTAAATTGTTTCACCTTTAACAATTTGTATTAATTATTTTTTAATTAAACACGGATTGTAAATTACGATAGCAATTAATGTTCAATTACGTTTACACATTCGTATCATGTGACCTAATATTGCAGAAACATGATAAGTGTATTCAAGGTGGTGTGCGTTTCTCATGTTACAAAATATAGTTTTTATATGTTTTACATGTTACAATCTAAATGTAAATATAATATTGTATTCACATTAATTATAAACATGCAGGAATGATTTACGTATATATTTCTATTGAGTGGTTGTGCATTTTTAGATTATCTATATGGAATCATGGAACTGTTCGGGAAAGTCTGAAAAATCACCAAATCTGTACATCCTGAAGTAAATTAAGACAGATTCGTACACACCAGTCTTGCGAAAGAAATGAATGCGGTAATCGCATTGTGTACCTTCTGTGAGATGCATGGACCTAAAGTGATATTTACCACGCAAACGTATCGCAGCTATGACACACAAAATACAGAGAAGCTAAAATTTTACGGACCCAAAGAGGTGTTGAGACAAGGCAATATTCCCTTGGAAGATGGACAAGACGAGTGCGAGGGTTGTCAGAGCATTGGAAATGTCAAGTACTTGAGTAACGAGCACGAAACGAGAACATCCTTCCTGTCAGCTCAGCAATCGTTGATACAAGATATAGGAAATTTGTTAAAGCATGCTTGCATTAGGTACACAACAATTGTACTTTATTTGCAAATCGCAAGTTTTAAATTATAAAGATTTTTATTCAATTTTTTTACAAATATTTGTCTGTCACGCTTTGTGTCTTTTTTCCAAGGAGCCTGAGCTGCGAAGTGCATCCTGGTAAAGAAGGTGTTTGCTATTTTGGAGATGAGTACAGGGGGCATGTTTTAAGTCATACTTTTACGTTGAAAGATGCCCAGGTGAATTATGCAACGAAAAAGCATGTTTGGTAGTTATTACAACAAATCTTTCAAACCATGCACCATGTATTTAAGTCGCTAGAGCTTAGTCACTTCGTTTGTATTAAATTTCATGTTGTACGCTTGTATTTGCATGATCATATATTCATCTTTTGATAGGCGAGAGGATTCAGAAGATGGTGCAGTTTCATTGTTTTCATGAGAGACAAGCAATTCTTGCTGAATATGTGGCCGTTTTTAATCGACAATTTGAAGGAAGTGATCAAAGAGTTGCAAGATTTCGCTGAGAAAAGATACAAAGCGGAAGAAGCGGAATGTCCTCAAAAGACGATGAGACTGACAACGGCAAACAGTGGGGCAAGTTACACTTCAACCAAACAGTCCAGAACACTTGTCGATATAACAAATGAGAAGCACGTTTTTGTAAGGTATGCTCGAGGCTGCTATACATATATGTGTACAAACTAATATTACGTACGTGTGTGTCTGTTTCAGAATTCATATGTGGTTAGTATGGATCCTCAGCGCTGGTGCGAGGCATTTCATAGAAATTTTCCCAATGAGTTACTTAGATGACGAACTTAATTTCGATCACCAAATTGGTTAGCAGTAACAAGCATTCTCTTTTGTCTATGTGATATAATGTATTTATATATGTGATATAACGTGATTCATATTAGAGTATAACATTCTTTGCCTTAAAAAAAAGAGAGGGAGAGAGAAAGTGAGTGAGAGAATTATAAATGTTGCAAATGATTCGCAGAGATTGACGAAAGCTTCACTTTGGTGAATGCCAAACTGCCGATAAATTTGAACTTTCACTCGGACAATTCTGAACTTCTGCCGGAGTTTTCCGAGATCGCGGAAAAATCCACAGCCGTGATTCTGCGAGATCTAAAACGCGAATTGGGAAAGGATCAATTTAGACAGTTGCTGTACGCCTGTCTGACCGGCGTCCAAGTTCTGGTGAGAGGACCCAAGATTCAGAGATTAGAGTCGTTGTATGGACTCAGCAGCCTTGTGCCAAGAGCGTGTCGAAGAGTTAAAGCACAAGCGTCGGAATACACCGATCCCGACACGTGCAACTTTATCGGTATCGGCTCTCTTTACGTTTTACAAATTCTTCATTTGTATCGAAAAATATTTAGTAACAAAATTAGTTTATCATTGCCATAATTTTAGGCGTAGACACCTCGGTGGCGATTCCCATGCCCTGTGCGAGTGTATGCAGGCTAGATATAATACTCAACGAGCACAAGATCGAAAACGCGAAGTCCCACGTAGTCAAGTGGACCGGCACGTTACCGGCGAAACTTCCGACCTTACTGACGAAGATCGAAAAATCGCTTGATAACGACAAACTCGGAAATTCTGTTCTCAAAGCGCACTTCGTGACTCTGCAGGAAGAATGGGCTAAGTAGGAACTCATCTCTTTTTTTTTCTTTTACAAAGAAATAGAAAGTTGTTTTTATCGTACTTTTTAAATTGCTTCGTGTGTCCACTTCTGAAACGTATGTTCACTGCTGTTGTTCAGCATTGCAAAGGTTGTTCACGCGATGCGAGGACGAGGCCATCGCGGTGATCTCTCCGGACTCATGCTCAGCCTGGGTGCTGGACCTCAAGACAAAAAGCTGCTGGACGCATGGTCAATGGGACTACCATCTAATCCAGCGTAGAGTCTGCAGGGATTAAATTTATTTTATCGTATTGCATGTAGTATATTGTCGGGCATTGTAATAATTTATTTACGATTGTGCATACGATATATCTTATTCAGACTCCTCACCCGCTCGAGAGGAAACGCTTATTGTGTGTTCAAGGTTGTGTGTCTTTTTTATTTATGATTTAGTTAAAAAATAAAAGCAAGATTGTTAAAGTGCCTTTAATGGGTCGATTTATTAAAGTTGAACATTGATAGAGA
>QVNV01017205.1:0-20688 GCA_014825455.1 Pseudomyrmex pallidus | reverse complement strand
CGCTGTCAAAAAAAAAAAAAAAAATATATATTCCTTTTTCTTTGCGATTTATAAAGACATTTGGCGAGACAAGTAACGCGAGTAAGTCGCGAGCAGGAAGCGCGCATTATCTGTTGTGACGATTTTACGGATTGGCTGGGACGATCCTGACTCCGTGCGTTGATTTTACGGTCGACTTAGGAATGTGCGGCCCAGCGTGTGCACTTCTGACAGATTTCTGCGGAATCCGAACAGTTTCGTTGTAAAGAGAGAAAACGTTGTCCGAGACGATCCAATTGACAGATCTGTCAACGCGGATGACACCTTCGGCGAACGGGCCAAAGGGCCAGGTGGCGGCTGTCGCAGATACGACTCTCTGTCTATCTGCGCTTTCTCTTCCTCTTTCTCTCCTTCATCCGCAACCGGCATCTGCCGGATAATACTCGGGATTATAGCAGCAGGATGGAGAAACCCGCGCTGACGACCCGCGGCTCGGACGACGAGGCATTCCTGGGCCTCGAACCCGAACCATAAACAGATCGATCAATTTTCAAACGGTTCGACGACAATTCCCCGATTCGAGATGATACCGGATAAGATTCGCGTGTGAATCTCCGTAATTCTTGTGTAAACACATAAACGCATCTCTTAGTGACGGCAAAACTCGCGAGGACGAATAAAAAGATTTGTGAACATATCCTTTTCATGTGTCAAACGTCAAAAGTTAAATTTTAGAAAAAACATCAATCGTGTGTGAAAGAGTCTGATTTTTTCATCATTTTTTGTAACAGATATATTTTTCTTTATTATTATCATCGTTATTATATGCTTTATTTTTCCTGCACTACAGAATGAATCTTCAAATAGCAGAACTTATATTTTAACAACTTAATAACAACATCCAACTTAAGAAACAATTAAAACACAAATATAAAAGTTTTAAATTAATAAAATTAATAAAACTTTTAATTAATTTATATTTCACTGTTATTTGTTAAAGCGCGTTCTCTTGTGTTTTCTCTCTCTTTCATTATTCTTTTATATAAAAGCTTATTTCTATCAACCATGAAACGCACATAAATACACACACACATATAGAACAAAAAAACAAAAAAACAAAAAAAATACTCGCAACGTTGATTGGTTGAGAAAAGGCTCCGCTCCCGGTAAAAACGTCGGAAGACTATTTCGCAACATTGAGTGCACCGGCAAACATCTCTCGCTTCAAAAGGTCAGTTTGAGCTGATCGAGCACCGACCTATTCGCTTTACGATCGCTACTTGGACTGCCTTGCGCTTGAGAATTCGAAAGCGTGCGGAAACGATAAACACGTACTACATACATACCCACACACATCACCCATGTATTACCGCGCACGGAGAAATGTGCACGACTCACCTCCCACGCGTAACGGGGGTTGAAAGGCTCGCTCGCCCATTTGCCGAGGAACGGGCCGAATCTCGCGCCACGAGGGATGTCTTTGCGTGCGCGTACGTACGGGCCACCGGGCGCCGATCCGCCGACCTCGACCTCCGGAACTGGTGACACCCATTCCCGACTAGAGTGATCCTTGGGCTCCTGCTTTATCGCATCCTCTACGCACACGGACGTCGATATATTTATCAAAAATTTATCAGCATTTTTATGTTAAAAAAAAAAAAAATAAAGAAGGAAGTTCGTCGTGAAAGTTGCACAGTAAAAATCACAAATCCATCACAGAAACTTTTTTAAATATAATTCAGATGTATAAGATTTTTTTTAATTAACGTTTTTTAACTCCAATGACATATGTGAGCCATCGTTTAATAATCACTCACGGTATTCGTTGTAATCCCGGGACGATCTCGAATACTCCGTCCGCGCCTTCTTCTCGTAATCCCAGGCCGATTTTCCCTCTTCCTCTCTGGAAGACGGCGACGGCTGATGCTCCTTGTCGTAGCCGCGCTGTCGTTTCATCCCCGGTAGATATTCGCGTTGCTGATAGCCGCCGCTCCTCAGATTGTAATCCTGCGGGACTTCGTGCACGCCGCCAGTCTGTAGTGGCTTCAGATCCCGGTAAACGGGATTATTGCTGCTGCTATTGCTGCTCGTGCGAGTCGATCCGTTTTCCTCCATTTCCGCGTTCTCGCCACCCCCGCCTGTCGCCCCCGACGTCGACTCGCCTTCGTCGCTGCTTCCTACAAACAAACAAACGTTCGGGATTTTCACAAGCTTTATCCGTCAGAAGTACTTCTCTCACGTTTTTGTTTCCGCGTCGTCGTTTGTTGCGAGCTCAACTGTATTTCGTTCGATTAAATAATTGTTGTATCGGTTAGTAAGAAAATCAAGAAAGCGAAATGCCGTTTTCACGGATCGGATATCTTCTATATAGTTTTCACTGGTAAAAAGAAAAAAAACAAATCCGCTCTATATTTACGACAATTTAATTTACCCAGCAGTTGCACGAAGAGTTTGACGTGAGAGAAAGAGAAAGACGAGAGAGACGACTTTTCGGAGTATGACGTATCGATTGGTCATTTCTGAGAAAGCGGCGGCACGTTGTTCCCGCAATAAAGTCGCGGTTCGTGATATTAAACGCAAGTGCGAGAGTTTTGTTGAGGGAAAGGTCGCGGCTTCGTGTAAACTTTGCGTCTCGATAAAGGTCGGAAAATCATGAATGGTTCTGCACGGAGGAGCGAAATAAATTTTGTTTGCGATACGCTCTTCCATTTTCTCTCTCTCTCTCTCTCTTTCTCTTTCTCTCTCTTTACGACCTGACCAAATCCTAGACACACAGGGACAAGTGCCAATTGGAGTGTCGGGCGTTTTCTTCTTCGGCGCAGCTGCCGCGCGCACAAAGTGACACCGAAGCCCGAGGATGTTTGTCGCGATAAGGATTTTATTGTCCTCTTGTGTCGGCTTGTTCCCGATGCGTCGTGATGTCATCCCACGATGCGGGATCCTACGCGATACGAACGAATCGTATGTCTCGCGATTGTCTTTATCGAACAACCCCTTTCTCCGCAACAATTATCGCAAGCATTCCGTTTGTTATGAAAATAATATTAAAAATATATACGAGGGATGTCACAGGATGTACTGAATTAATTTTATTTACGGTTTAATTTTATTCAAGAGAGGATTTTTGTGCGTTCTCAAAGAGAACCGACTTCTTATACATTTCACATTTTTATCACTTGTGACAATTATATCACGCGCGAGGTGACAACATCGCACGAATCTGTGTGTTTGCACAATTCTCGTTTTTTTACCGGCGGCATACGTCCGGGTTCTTTTTAATGGCGGTCTTATTTCTCCGAATCGAAATATATCCGCCACGGTGTATATCGGCTATCTAAAAACAAACTACGAGCTTCACTGCGGCGCGTCCTCGGGACGTAGGAGAAACCTGCCGTAGGTCCTCTGCAAACAACAGCTAGAGAGTTTCGTGTGTGAATCGGCGTCTGAGCAAATGATCGTTTTAGCAACGCGACCTGGCAGGTGGTATCGGAGACAAGACAAATTGTTGAAGAGAAGAAAAAGATAAAGAAGGCGTCAACTTTACGATCCAAATTTTCTCACGACTAATTGCGTGACAACGTCGATGTTGAATGGAATTTCTGTGTCTCGTTCCTTTGCTCCGTTTATAAATAAAGATAACAATAATCAATAGAAAAGAGGAAGATATTATTTCGACGTTCGAGGAAAGACTACGATTTATGTCGCATCCCGCAATAAAACGTTAAAAATATCAATTTTACGATGTTGGCTTCTTCTGTTCCATTCTAATCGAGCGAGTAAACAAAGACTTAAGGATCCGTGTCGACTTTACGTCGAGTCGTAAAAGAAAACGGTGATCCTGTGAGGTAGGCAACTCGACACGAAGCTCGAAGAGACAGAACCGAAGATTGTCGATATCGATACTCGTGTGTGAGTGTGTCATATTTAACGAGAAGAAATAAAAGTCGTCGATATAAATTCTCTATAATAGAGACTCCGGTTTCACTAACACCAACTACTTTGTTTCTCATCTCGAAAGAACAATAATTATTTTTTATAATCTAACGCGTGCTTCGCGATTAACAGAATTTTTACTCTCAGATCTTGAACTTTTTTATAGTTAAAAAAAAAGAGGATAGAACAGGAAAAACATGAAACATTCATTTTTCTCGATAATGAAACAATTGCAATGTGATTTTATAGGCGCAAATTCTAACGCAATGTTCCGCCAGAGTATCGTCGATCCGAAACTAGGGCTTTTCTCAATTCCGACAGAGCAAACACGGATTCGGCGGAGATGTTCGAGGAGATGATCGTAAAGAAGAGGTTCTAATCGCGCGAGGGTCGCGCCTGGTTATACGGCAATTTAGATCCACGCGCGAGAGAAACACGATATGATACAGCAACAATATTTGGAAAACCCTCGAGAAACAGGGGGGTCTTTGACTCCTATGGGACACAAGTGGCGCGGCAAAGTATTTTCTCCCTTGACAGAAGTACACGAGCGTACTTGTTGAGCCCATACGTGACGTTATCCCTGATGATAGCGGCTCGAGAGCAGCTCGGATGACGATTAGAGAGAGCGAAGTGCCGAGCTCACGCTCTCCAGAAACGAATTAATCGTGGGAATTAATCGAGCGGTTTTGATATCCGCGATTTGATATTCGAGCACGTTTCCCTTCGAGACGTGCGTTAAGAGTAAATTTTGTCACCGTATAAATAGAGCGGAGCCTCAAAATGTTGCATCCGCGCGCACATTTCGCGCGATTATATTGCGCGCGTCGCGCAAACACTTAAAAATGAATAATCAATTATAACGTTTGTTAATTGGCAGATCAGGCAGTTCTAATGAAAACTGTTCGGTCGGTGCCGCCCATTGTGCGTGTGCCGCGCGTCTGTATTTGCTATGAAAATAGTAATATGTGTTTGTTATTAGGGTAGTGAAGTAGTTAGCGAATTATAAAAGCAAATGACTCTTTTGCATCGCACGGGACCCATTGTGATCGATGATTGATGCGCGTGTGCTCGTGTATATATACTCGCGGCGAATTCGCCTATATCGATTCGCCTATATGTCGCTGCGTGCGTCGAATATCCAGACAGTTGACGTTTCACGATCGAAGGGTTTAACAAACGATCGCGGACGACGGTGATGGATTAATCCAGTAGTTAAGTAGACAAGGCCAAGTGTGCGCGCGCGTCTGAATACCGTCACAAAAATTTTTTTTTTTTATATACAGATTTTCTCAAGATGCGAAAATTGTACAAATAAGACGATTTTTTTTGTTCGTATACACTCTTCAATAATTTTCTTTCCTCGCGATTTTTAAAAAATCGCTAACTATTCGCGCGATATTCGAGAGATTTGATTTTTTTTCGCTTCCTCGACGAGTTGCCTTTAACGTGGCAGGACGTGTGGAGCGACTGGTGTCGAGATTCAAGGAACGCAAACACACGGGCTTCCGGAAAAGATAATTAAACAAATTGGCGAGTGCAGAGATGTGAAGGAGCGATTGCTACCGCGGGTTACATTCGCGCTCGCGCAGACCGCGTCGTTGCCTCTAACCGCACAGGACATCCTGGTGATACGAGGATCCTCTGGAGGAGCGCGCCGGACTGGTTGTCGCACGCGCGAGTCGTACACGTCGGTTCCCGAAAGCTCCATTGGCGGATGGCGCGATTAAATACCAATCTCGCTGACCAGATCTCTTTCTCTCTCTCTAAAAAAAAAAAAAAAAAAAACGACGCGGTCGGATCCTGCGGCCGCAGGAGCAGTATCGTAAAACGTCGATAAGATTATCAGCTTGTCACGGAATTGCCAAGCCCGACGCGCGCCAAATTGGACAGAAGATCGAATCTCTCTCTCTCCGGAGTCTGGCTTCCGTACTCGTTGCGGTCAGCGAGCTTCCTCGGCTCATTGTTTGCGCCGAATATATAGTGAGCACGAGAAAGGACACTTGGCTACATCGACCCGAGATAGAGAGCTCTGATAAAAATATATTCTCGAACATGACATTAACACAATGACAGGTTTTTAAAGCCGATTACTGTACAATAATGTTATGTAAAATAATATTTTTCTAACGTTTTAGCCACAATTTTAAGTGAGTTTATGTTAATTTTTCTAAAGAATAGAAAGTTTTCACCCAAGAAATGTTTGTGAATTCACGGCAAATTTTGCAAAGCAAAGTGTGCAACGTACTTTAGAGTAAAATATAAAACGGAACACGAGTGTAGTTTTTCAGTGTTTCTCTTGATTTAAAAAAAAAAAAAAAATGTCTTCATTAACAAAGTCAGTCGAATCGGCATCACTCGGAATATCGTCGTTTTACATGCGAGAGATACCGAGAAAATCGTTTCTTATCGCGCACTTTGCCTTCGCTCCGACCACGCCAAGCAGATAATTTCATCATCGTCGTGAGTTCTTCGAAACGATCGAATCGCGCGCTGATCCATCCAATTCGCGGATCCTTTCGGACTTACCGTTCATCCTGTAATCCACGACGGGCCGGGACAGATCGAGACCGTTCATCGGTCACTCGCCTGGAAGTCCTGGATTCTCCAAGGAGAGAGAGAGAGAGAGAGAAAGCGATCCTGGATTTCTGAGAATCACTTCCGACGACACATCGATATCACAAAGAATCTTCCTTCACGAGATCACGTCAACATCACGAAAATAACGAGCGATGTCGGCGAGGACACCATGACGGACTCTCATGATCGAGCGATCAATCAGGACGGTTGAGGATCGCGACTACGACTGGAGGTCCCGGGTTCCTCGGGATACGATCACGAGGGGAGAGAGGGGAGGGGGGATGACGCGGGGCCGTTTTAGACGGCCTTTAGGCTAGTTTGCGGGAATAAACGGACAACGGGAAGAGACTGACACGGTCCTCTGTGACAGCTGGCCCACGGCGGACTAGAGAATTAGTTAGAGAAGAGGATGGCACGGGTTTCTCTCGGGGATCCCGGAGACATTCACGGGGTGTGGCGGGTCGCTTCCATCGGGACCTCTGGTTGGCTCACGGGCGGAGCCACCCCTATCGCATCGCGATCCCCACCAAGGCGGCCGCACAGCATCCCTCGGGAGTGCGAGCGAGAGGGACGCGGTGCTTTGGCGGTGGAGCGTAATGCGACTGTCTGAGAGAACGGCGAGGAAGGGAGTCACGGGAGAGGGAGTAGCGACACCGCGAGATAACGGAGGAGACTTCGCGGTAGCTGAATCTAAAAAGACGAGAGAGCACGGGATTCTCTTTTTTCCAAGACTCCGGAGAAGGGGGAAGGGGTTGCGCTAGTAGTGGTTCAGACCGAGCGTAAGAGCTGAAATGCGACGTTTTAAGGGAGGTTGACACTTAACATTTTATTTTTTTATGTCGATGAGAGAGCATCTTTTTATATTTAATATATAAAATATTAAAAATCTCTAAAGTTTTATTTAATATATAAAATAAAACTCTGGGTTCAACAAACTTAGAGACTAATTAGTCTCTAGACATTTTCGAACAAAAGAAAAAAAATGACAGCTGTTTTTATTTCGCTGACAATTCATTCTTATGGTTTCCTTATTTCTCTTTCTGTACACACAAATGTTTTTAAACGGTCACAGAAGCGTATCGTTGGTTTTTATTATATTTCTTTATCGACACGTTATACGTTTCTTTTCGTCGGTGAATTCACGCGCGAGCAACAGTGAAAATCTTGACTTTGGTTAGCAAAACGCTAACACACTGAGATGTTTTTTTTTTTTTTCATCGCAAAAAAAGCGGTTACTGAAAAACGTTGTGATGAGAGGGAGAAAAGACCCCACGCGGAGACGAGGTCAGCAGGACAGCCATCGAAGTTCTTATTGGACAAGAGGGTGACCACTTTTTCACCGCGAAAAGTAGCTGTCAAACCTCCCGAGCGAGTCTCGATTTTTTTTTCTCCCAACCGCACTCCACAATTCGCCGTGATTTGTTCAACGAATCGACTTCAAAGTCAATCGGAGGAGTAGAGTATCAGAAACGTCAATCCCGCGTATATTGTCGTGCGTCTGACGGAAAAAATGTCCTTCTATATGGATATACGTTCTTGTTAGGAAACGAAAAATTGAGAGATTTGAGACTTTCTCGAAAATCGTTACGCAGTAACGAAATAGAAAACTTCTACGATTACTTTCATACGCGTCCAGTTTTTTCGCCGATTTTTCTTCCGAACGTTAGAGGTTTCTTTCATCTGTTATCTCGAAAAAAATCTTAACATTCTTATATTGGGGACGTTCGGATTTTATCTTTTTCCTCGCGTCTCTTTCTTTGCAGCTTCAAAGCGCGAAAATAATAAAGAGTTATTCGTCCGCGTTTTCATCCGCGTTTTATTTCGCGTGCGGAGGACGATGATTTAAATCTGGCGCGCGCGAGCGTCGTAAAATCGGGACGACCGCGGGATAAAGCCGCGCGAGGAATATATGAGACGGAGACGCCGAAAAGACGCCGAAACAAATCTTCATTTCTGCCGGCTGGCAAAAGCGCGCGCGCGAGAAACACGAGGCGGTAACGACGACGATATGACTGGTTTTTCGCAACCGGGAAGACATATGTCGCGTGCAGTTATATCATTCTTTATGGCCGGCAATGTCCCCCGTTACCCTTCTCGTTCATTCAGCGCGCCGACTCTCGTCCTTCGCGCAATATCTGGAGGGGTTTGATTTACACCGGCATAAAAATGTCTCGAATGCTGATATCGCACTTGCACCTTCGCGAGATATCCCGTGACAAAACCGAAATCTCTGTAGTACAACCAGAGATCCTACACGAAACACGTTTTCAAAATGTTTTGAGAGGAAGATTTTTTTTTTTTTTTTTTAATAGAAAAACACATACGAAGATATGACGTGTGACAAAAATTGCTTAAACAAAGTTTGCCGTGTTCGTGAAATCTCGGAGAAAAAATGAAATTCGCGAAACATCGAGGTTGAAAAAATTAAACGATACGCACGATGATGACAGCACACGCAAATAGATAATAAATAGAGATAGAGAATAAATAGAAGTAAATGTTAAAATCCGGCAATTATTTATGAAAACAATTTACGTAATGTTTATACGTTTGCATAACGTTTGTTTGTAATACATTATTTCTACCTTGTGCGTACATACTATTTAGAAATTTTGTAAATATTTGTGTAATTAAAACATTTATATATTATTACACTAAATTAAATGTAACTACACTAGCTTTAGTAGTATAATTAAATATTCATTAGATATAGCACACATTTCTCCCTCTCTGTGCCGCTTAATTTCACGATTACGATGGAAAAAAAAAAAAAAGATATTACCTCTTGTTCTTATTATTTTAATAGTATTGTCACATCTTGCGCGTGCAAAAAAACTTCTCGTGTAGTTTTAAATCGTACTTTGTGTTGTGATTTCACGTGACACACAGAAGTTGTTGTCTGAGAATCGCGCCCGATCGATTCTCACGCGTGTGACGAGCCAGCTACGAAAGGGGGGGGGCAATAAATAACGGGAATATCAAAGGGTTATCAGATCTAAGCAGACCTCCTACGTCTGGCGCAACTTCTGACACGTGGAGTGACGATGCTGTAATGTCGGCGGCAAAGTGTGCTCGTGTAGGGTGAGTTCGTGAGAGTAAAGAGGGGGAGGGATGAGGAGGTAGGTAGGCGCGAAGCTATTAAACTGACAGAAACACTTGCCACCCCCTCGTCGCTAACCCCCCGGTCTACCGCCTCCTCCTCTTTCTCCTCTTCCTCTTCCCCACCGCCTCAGCCACCCCGCTCACGACCCCCGACCATGCCATCCCTTACTCCGGAAAGCCCTTCGTCCTTTACTCTGCAACACCGGAGTTATTAATATTTTTCGCAGCCCCCGAAAAATTGTCTCTCCCGCAGCCGAGCTCCACCGCTGGAGAAGCAATTTTGCGGGCGTGTCGTCGACTGCCGCTGTCAAAGGATATGCGGAGCGACAGATAGAGACGTTTTTTTTTCCCCTCGCGACGCGCTCGTGCGTTTTAATAAAACATCGTCATTGTCGACTATATATATATTAATTTACTTCTTAAATTAATCTTCTTGAGTTTTTGTTCTTTACTTTTTAAAAACAATTTTGTTCTTATTAAATTTTTTTATTGGAATGGTCGATTACTCGCACGAGAGAGTTGAGAAAAAAAGAAGCTCTCAATTCTTTACTTTCGCATAACACTCGAAGTGTACAATATCTCATTATGCGATCCCCCGGTGTTCGATTGGGAATCTGTCGACACCAAGAGAGAGAGAAAAAGACTTCTCGACGTCTCACTGTCGACCGTTAACGGTCGGGGGAAGAAGCTGACCGGGAAAGGAAAAGAAGAGAAAAGAAAAAAGAAATAAGGAGAGAGCAGCCAACACGCCACTCAGCGAAGCAGCAGAATGAGAGAAAAGAAGTCAATCCTCGAGGCGGACTAAACAATTGTCTCGCGCTCGAGTGGCCCGAGTGTGTAAGCTCGTAGTAGTCGACTCGATGTTAGCCCGAAGCGATTGGCGCGTCTCCCCACAAAGACAGCAAGCGAAGAGAATTAGAGAGAGAGAGAGAGAGAGAGAGAGAGAGAGAGGAAAGCTTGAACCGCAGACGCGCGATCCGCTGAAAAGGATCGAGATTCGTAGAGAGACGTGCGTGTCCGTGAATGCTATTGCGCGCACGGCGAACAACGAGCACGAGTACACAGCCGTGAGCGCATATCCCGAGTGGCCGAAATAGCGAATGGCGTATCTACGAGTCGACGAGCCGCGTCAACGGTCGACTCGGGAGTCTATAATTTGTGTACGAGTCGAGAGAGAATCGTGTTGTTCTCTCTCTTGCTTCTTCTCTCTCTTTCCTTCTCTTGACGTACCTACAACACGTACGACGCGCGTCGCCTTTCGAAGTGCCGGCTTCTAATGTGTCATTGAGGAGCACGTTACGTGGAGTAAGTAGTCGAGAGAAAAAAGAAGAATGGGAAGCCGGCAGACGAGGATAGCGAGATTGCCGGCACCGCCCTCCCGCCTAGAGGAACTTGAGACGCGATTGTTGTGCGCCGCGTGCACCAGGAGAGCATTGTCCCTCGTTAGAGGCTACCGGAAGTCACCGGAAGACGATGAACTAACGGAAGACCCTCCCGGTCCCGTAGGGGGTTCCTCCTGAGGAACGCCCCCCCGGTCTCGATAGACCCCCGCAGCTTGTCGTCGCGCGATCCCCCCGAAGAATTCATCTCGACTTTAACGATCGTCGGATGCGAGTTAAGAAGGTCGCGTCGAGATACAGTCTGTGTGACATAAACGCGAGGAAACTTTTGTCAAAATGAAATTCATATATTTTCCATCAACGCGTTGCTTTAATTTGAGACGTTTCGTGAGATGTCTTTACGTATCGAAGAAAATACTTTGGACAAGTCGGTATGTATATCGATTGATTGAGTTGAATTTGACCAATTGGCGCACTTGAGCGCGCAATTATTTAATCACACGGCGATTAAGACTCGGGTATTGTGCAAATTGGGTTACCCGGCCAAGATCGGCAGAAGGAAAGATCCAGATGTGGGCGATAGAATTGCGGCACGCGAGCAACCGGAAGTTGGTGAAGTAGGGAAAATCCGGTATACGTTGAGCGCTCTTTCACCCGTGCAACGCCCTCGTTTCATCGCTTCTGTTTAGCTTTGCAGTGTGTCTTATGTGTTTTAAAGTTACAGTCTCTCTCTTTCTCTCTCTCTCTCTCTCTCTCGACGCTTCTGGCTTAATTCTCAAGTTTCAAGTGGAACAATCCTGAAATTCGGTACTAGGTATATTTGTTCGATTCTCCCATTCGTGTAAACGTAATCAGCGTGCTGTTCACATTACCGTCAAAACAACGAAACTTAATTAACAAGCGATCTTTACTCAACTTGTAATTATTTTTCAAATTCCGCCGCGCGCAATAATCATATCGCGTAGATTTCGATCCCTTGCATACAATTAAAAAAAAATGAAAATAAAAAAAAAAAAGCGATACCGCAAATTCTCGCTAGAGCGCTTAAACGCATTTCGTTCGTGTAAAACGCGAAAAAATAACGGAAGCTGATTAATAACCAACTTTCACGCGATTGCGTATTTTGCAAAATTCCGCTACGCGCGGCAATAATCGTCACGCGCATTTTGATTCGTGATGTTACAACAAGAGAGAACAATTAACGATGCAAATTACACAGGGTGCTTAGCACACGTCTTTCTGTGGCGGACGAAAATTCGTCCATGAATTAATCCCCGGTTGGGCACGCGATTCGTCAGGTTTCCGCAACTACGCCGCGATTAATTCAGGTTGGTTTGTGCATCGAGTTTGCGTCGCGCAAGCGGAGCGCGCGGTTAGCGTGTGTCCAAGTAAGCATCCACCGAAATGAGCGAGCGAGCGAGAGAGAAACAAAGTGAAAGAGAAACACAGCGAAGAGAGAGAGAGAGGCGGAGTGAACGAGAGGAGGAAAAATCGCGCGAGCGGTAATCAACAGCGATATACTCGCGTAATATCGGGTGCAACAAAGTGCGAGCTTATTGGAAAGCGCGCAGCTCGCGCGCCGCGGCGGCTGGAAGGCAGGACAGCGTGCAAATATTGATACATTAACAATGCAGGCTAATTATGTTTTGGTTCGAGCGTGGCCTACCCGCACACACGCACACGCCGCGCCGTCCCGGCGATGGTTGTTGATGGTGGTGAAGCGTGAGGTGGTTTAACGGTGGTAGTGGTATAACTGACGATGGTAATGCTGCTGGCATACACCGGCTCGTGGTGACGACGACGCTGAAGTAGCGGTGTGTGCGCGCGGAGTTTGCTGTGCCCACCGGCCAGGGCCATTGCGCCATTGTGATCCGGGCTTCAGCACACAGCCCCCGGCCGGTTCACAGGCGCAACTCGCCGTTAAATTAATTTTATCTCGTGTCTCGTCATTAAATTTGTATCTCCCGTCGGTCCCGCCGCGTTTGTCCACCCCCGCTTCTCCCCCTCTTCCCTCCAACCCTCTCTCCTGCCGTTCGTTACGTCCGCGCTCGGCTCTCATTCATCCGTTCTTATATCCAGACGAAAGAGAGAGAGAGGATAAAAAGATGACGACGCGGATTCGCGCGCGGAAAAAGTTGCCAGAGTTTTTAATCAACCCTTATAATAAGGCTCGCGCGGTAATTAAGGTCGCGCCCGCCGATGAAGTTTTTTTTTTTTTTTTTTTTTTTTGCCAAGTTTATCGATAGTTAAAAATGTAATCTTCATTCACAACTCCCTTTCTTTCTCTTTATTTCTGTGTGTTTCTCAGAGATTAACGTGAGAATAATTTATGGCGTATTGACTCGCGCGAAGATTGATCTTGTATCGTGAATTATGGATGACAACAAGATTGAATGCTAATCAGGTTTGTGTTTCTGACAAAAATAAAGTAAGTGAAATTTTTATCTACGAAATGAAGCGAAAACGTAATTTCTCGAACACGCACGCGCGATATTGCAGCTGCGAATAAATTGCGGGATTTATCTGCGGGGCGGCCGCAGGAAGTCGATAAGAACGATTAAATTCTAATTAGGCTACCATCCTATCCTTCGGGCTGTTTGAACGAGACGCACGTTCTCTCGGCGCGAGTTCTCGACGATCGACGTTTTCTCGCGCGCAGAGAGAGGAGCAGATCGAAGGGTAAGACCCCTGCGGATATCGGTTCTTAACGGGGGTTAAAGCGCGCAAGGGTAGAACTCCGTTCGTGGAAGGAGAAAGGGAACAGATGTTTTTGAGCGCGAGCAAACGTCATAATCTATGTTCCGCAACATCCGTAATTAAAGAAAAATGAAAGTTCACGTGTTTCTCCTCTTCCTCTTCGCATCTTCGTCCCATTTTCACGCATTGTACGAAGAAAATCAAACGTCTTTTCATTAACAAAAATGTGAATCAAAATCGTAAGATAATTTTTGTTTAAGAAAAATCATCTTTGAGTTGTTCAAAGAAATTTGCGATAAAAAGTAATATATTATTTTTTATACAAAAACGTCACAATGTTAATTCGATAGAGAGAGAGAGAGAGAGAGAGACAGAAGTCTCGTTGAAAAAAAATTTAAAGCAACGGCGAAACCTCTCGTGCGTCAGATTGTCTGCGCTGTGAAAAGTCGCTCTCTCACATTTTCACTCGGGGAATACATCAACCGGTCGTGAAAACGCCGAGTTCACCAATTCAATCTCGCGGATATCGGCCCCGGACTAAATTCTCGCGCGTATGTGCCGCGCGAAGGTCCTCGCCGAAATAAATCGTCGCGAAAAGAATCGAATCTCCACGGCGGAATCTCACGCCCGGCTCGTAAACAAGGCACCCCCCGACAATAGACGGGCTGCTGACCGTCCTTTCGGCATTTTCCTCCACATCGCATCCCCGCGCGTTCTTGCGGGTAGTTGCGAGATAAAACGAATTCAAAAGTTTAAATCCTCGACTCGATGGTACGACTGTTTTCTCTCTCCTTCTCTCTCCTTCTCAATGAATCGAGGGTGGCGGGTGGCGACTGGAGTTACGGACGGAAGGGCGGCCTGGCCACTTCTCGATCAGGTAGATACGATCTGACCGTTTACACCCCCGGCGTTCACCCCACGGCGCCACGAAATGGAAATGCGAGGAAACAGCGCGCGGGGATTGTCGTTCCGCGGACGATCATCGCGCTCGCCCCCCATTCGACGAATGCAGGACGATTGTGCGTTCGTCTCCGAATCGCGCAGTCGAGATCGCTATCGATAGATCGCCTCTCACACGAAAGACTCGTGAACTGTCATTTATCCGCGAACGATAGTTTTCAATTACGAAACATTTGCTTAAACGAGAACGCACATTTGACTTTTTGTATAAACGGTGAATTAAATTTCATGAAAAATAATAATCATCAATTATCGCGTCAGTTAAAAAAAAACAAACAATCGGTAAATAAATTCGCGATTAATAAAAAATACTGACGAATGAGGTTCTTGTCGTCTCGCACTTTTTGCGTCTAACGGATGAGCGGAGATTCGATGGAATCGTCACGCTTAAAAGCGTCATCATCATCAGCGAGATCATCGCCCGCCGACAAACGGATTCGCATCGCCGAGAGATAAGAGGCCAGATATCTCCCGGCAATCGTTCCATCACACGCGAATAGACTGCCTCCGCTCACAATGCTTGGAAGAATAGCTCCGTGATTCTATTCAGCGGGGGGAGAGAGAGAGAAAGAAGGAAGCTGTGCGTCCGAACACACGAAGAACGGGACGAGAAAAGGGGAACGAGAAAGAGAAAGGGGGATGAAGGTACGACAGCCATCTGGGAATCGAATATCTCCGATCGACAACGGCACCTTTCCGCCGAAATATCCGCAATTGTGGAAGAGTAATCGATGGACAGCGCGCGCGCGCGCGATCCCGCGGAGGATATGTTAGAGGGGAAGCGACTCGTCACACCCTTTCGAGGATCCTCGAGGGCGCGATTGAAAAGACGGCGGAAGGTAGTAAGATGTTTTCTCATCTCACCCGGCGACATCTCGCAACCTACGGTTGCATCCTATGATTTTCGGAACCGGGGTGTAGAAGGGTGGAGATTTTGAAAGGCGTGAAGCCGAAGGGTCGCGGAGGAACCCTGCGGTGACACCGATGGAACTGTAATTGAAATTTCATAAAGATCGTTCCCGGATTGTCACGAACTTTAATCGCACGTCTTAAGAACAAACGCTGAATTATTATTTGTCGGGGCGAGAAGAAAGTGGCTGCGATATACGCAAGTTTCCCGTTGCAATCTTTTTTTTTCTCGCAATAAATTCACAGATAAATAAAAGTCGAGAAATTAATTATCACATACTTAATTGCGTCTTAATGAATATGAGTAAAAAAACACAAAAACTATCTCGAAGTATAAAATTTTCGGAGTTTTCTTTTTCATATTTTCTGCAAATACATCAAAAAATGTTTTTTTTTTTTTTTACTTAACAAGTTGAAGATTAATCGAGCAATAGTCGGTCTAAGAACACCTGTGGACGAGGTAGAAGAATCACGCCGCATTCAAAGAAACCCTTGTCTCGGGGTCAAAAAGTCGAATGCACCCTTTTCCGAATCGCGCAAAAAATGGAAGGAAGACCCGTAAAACTTCGACCGTTTCCAAAGGTCGAGAGCGCTCCTCTTATTTTTTTGTTTTCTCACCTCAAGGGTTTTGCGCGCCATTCCGAAGACATTGTTTGCGGTCGCGCTTCTCGAAAGTCTCCGATTGAAGGCGAGGAGAATCAATTCGAGGCGTGAGAAATCGCGACACTCTCGAGAGATGTGCCGCAGCCAATAAGCGAGAATCTATATTTCACCCGAAAAAAATCGTCAACGAGGGGTGTGCGCGCCAACGGATTCTTCCTCGCCGCCCCGTTTGTTCTAATTTGACTTTGATAGTCGCGACACTCTCGCGACGCGTCTCGCGCGAGATGAGAGAGAGCAACAGCAGAAAATCATAAATAACTGATGAGAATCGAAGTGCGCGCCGGGGATAAAAAATTAGGGATGAGAGGGAGAGGAAGATTCAATTTTCTTGTCACGTCCCGAAACGAATGGTTATCAAACTCGAATTGCACGCTGCACAGACACGACGGGGGGTGTACAAGCAAAAAGAGAAAAATTTATCTCTCTTCAAATTAAAAAAAAAAAAAAATTTTACATACATTTGAAACGCAAAGATGAAAATATACGCGTTTACGTCGAAAATTCAAAACGGACGTATTGCCGATAATATTCCCGGGTGTTACTTCAATCGTTTCAGCTTTTCATTGTTTTTCGAAAATTTCATTACCGTCATCACGTATCGACGTCGATCTGGAAAAATATGAAATATCAAAGGATCTCGAAATATATCCGTTTAAAGCTTGCGGTGTGCGCGCCGATTCGACGGTGTCCTATCGAAAATTCAAGTTCGATCGCGAATTCGAATTCTCGCAGCCGGCGGCGGCTGCTGACCGTTGTGAAACGGGAGCGCGTGCATCAGACATCAAACGGACCGGCACGGGCCTTTGATCAAGCTCTGTCATTCTGACGACTCCTGTCGCGTTATACGAGACCGAGGCTCGCGCGCGAGCCCGATCGACGCGCTAAATAGCCGGGATTGCGCGCGCCCGAAAAACTGATTATCGTGCCATCGACAGTCGCGTCGTGCGACGCGACCGTGTCGTGCGTGTACATGCCAATTCAACGCGTCGTTCGATCCGACATCCAGTCGTCGTTGTTGTTCTTCGCAAAAAAAAAAAAAAAAAATCACACATTTCTATTCTTCGGAAAATCAATTTCGATGTAAAATAGACGTGTGTACCTGCCGACGCGCGAGCAGCTAAACGCGCGAGAGACGAACGTACTTATTTTCGTTGTTTTCGCCCAGGCGCGCGCCTCTCGCAACTGACACGTTTTACTTTGCCTCTCTTCGTTTTGTAATGCTCAAAATGAATTCGCAGCCGCGACAAGAGAGAGAGAGAGAGAGAGCGGTCGCTAAACATTTGAAGGGGAAATGCGCGAAAATCCCGTCTCATGGTTATTTTCTCTGTGGTGTGTGGACATTGAGTTGCGTGACGAACGTTTTTGAAGGCTGGCGTTAAAGATAGGCAACGCGCGCGACGAATTTTGAAAAAAAAAAAAAAAAAAAAAGAAAAAAGCAATAACGATATATTCTTCTCGTTAATTAACTAATGAACTATTTTAACGAGCGTACAGATAGCGCAATCGTCGGTGGCGCAATAATCAATTTCACCGTGATTGTGACGTCAAGTTGTGTCATCGCCACGTATTCGGCCGTGGAGACTTCCGATTAAGGGACCGAAGATGGCAATGACGTCTCGACGTGGAGGATTAATCGTTCCCAGCCATGACCGTGGCGATATTTTATATATATATATATATATTATATGTACGGAGAATATATATGTACCATAGCGCGTGGTACCTGGATATAACGATGCCAATGTCCGATACCCACTGCTCGGCGAAATGGCTTACATAGCGAAGCACTCAGAGAGGGGTTTCCCCGACGGTTTTGCCCGCTCCCGGCGTAAGACAACACGATATAAAGAAGCCTGGATGGCAGCTTCTTGCCGCTGTATTCGCCGCTACGGGCGAATCTATGGACGGTGCATGACCGGTCGGGCAAGTAATGGATGTTTTTCCGCGACAGACTATACACACCGCGGAACGGCGGCAAAAAAATTTTACAACCCGTCAAAAATTACCACTGTGTGATTTATATATGATTATTTTCTCTGATTTAACAGCAAAGATAAAAAAAAAAAATAAATCTGTGAAACGGATTATTTATTTATATTCTTAATAACAGTCATGAAGTAATATCTAAGTAATTAGATATCTAAGTGAGTAATATCTAAATAATTTGGGTAAATAGTTTTGGATCTGTTTCTCAAAAAATTTGGGAACGAATTTTGAAACAATATTTTATTTCTCACTCGTAAATAAAAACTTGTAATTTAACTTCGAAAAAGAAGAAATATATCAGGCACACACTATTATATTGACGGACATTATTTATGAAGAATCAAAATGGCGGTCCTGGGGAATCGCAAGGACCCAAGTGCTCCACACGAATTCGAAAATCGAGCCACACCGCGCTAAAACATCCCCCGACTCTCGTCCTAATGGGGCTCCGTCTCTGAGGGCACTTGAGGGCGTGTAATTGCTAGAATCCACGACCCTGCTACTACACCGCATTTACGCGTTATGCGGGGTGCGTGTTAGGCATAGATCGACCACCTACTGGGTGTCCTGTATATTTCAAACCGCAGTTTACCGCGCGAACTTCATCAAGAACGTGCGTCCGATCGTAAATTACTTCGGGCATCGCGAAGTTGGACAGCTTTGTCGACACAATCGAAAGCTCATGATTCAGATCCGTGACTCAAACCTCATTTATTCCCATTGTATACGCTTGTGTTTCTATTATGAGAAAATAAAACAGCTAAATGTGTACATTTTAACAATTTGTTTTTAAAAATATTTCGAGAGAGAAATGCGTGCTTGTGATTAATAGTTTTAACTGAGAAGTTTGCTCTTGAAACTCGGAGTCCTCGACGGACACACGGAAGGCAACAAAGGATCAAAGATCGAGAGCCTAAACGGTGTTATCGACGACCCCTCGGAAGGGGAGGGTGACGGCTCTCGTCGCGCAGGGAGGATCATGGCGGGGGCTAAACGACACGCCACTAGAAAACAATCCCTTGGTCGCATTTACGGATGCTCTTTTCTTTCATTCCCGCAGTTTCTTTCTCTCTCTTTCTCTTTCCCCCTCCCTCCCTCTCTCATCTCTCTTTCTCACGCACACACGCGCGTTCTTCTCTTTCGATCCGACAGATGGTACGGTCGCGTTTTTGTTTCAAGGCTCGCGCCAACAATCGTCGCATTACCGAGACAAAACGGCTCGACGATCGGTTCTTTAAAAAAAAAAAAGAAGAAGAGAGAGAGAGAAGAGAGTGGAGGGTTGTAGAGACTGCGGTAGGGGTAGGAACGGGGAGAGATTCGCCGTGATTCAGGAAGTTCTGGATCGGCCGAATCGTCTCGCGCGTTGGCAGCACACGCACCACATGTCCAAACAGAACAAGAATCGCCTATCGAGAGAATGATACGATTGACGCAACACGCGACCCATGAATAATTATAATCGTATGATTGTACTGCGGGTACGATTGTACGTCAATGATCTTTGTTGCGAGTGGTAGAACGTATGAAGCTTGTTTCGAAGGGGGTGATCGTTTCGAAACTGTCGCATCTGCCGGTAGTTACCAGCTCGATGTTACGATATTTGTTCGGTCCGCGTTTATTTGAGGAAATAAAAAAAGCAGGAAGCGCGCGAGATATGATTATTTTACACAGATACAATATATCGCGTACAGAAAAGGAAATGGAAGAAACTCGGAGCATTAAAATTTGACAATTACATCGTTTGTGACAATTATGCGAGTTTACATTCGCGCGGACAAACGTCTTTCGCTAATTAACACGCGCGCGCGCGTCAACGACCGGAGCTTAAGCTGAAAAATGCATTAACGATGCACGTGACATGATGGGCTGGGAATCACCGACGGACCGAGGGATTTCTCTAACACTTTGTCGCGCCTCGCGAACACCGACAGAGAAAATTCGTGCACGACATACACGCGCGTTAACGCCGCGTGAACGCGGATAGGTCAGAGACACGGAATCTCCCCTCTAATGGATTTCACTCATTTTTCTCTTCCCCCGGCGTCGCGGCGACTCACACACACACACACATCGACGTCGACGACCCCATCTCGGGAGATCCTTGAGAGCGGGCGTCGCGAGGACTCGTTTGTTCGTTTCTTCTCATTCGATGTGACGGAAACGCGGAGTGAATCGTTTCGGCCTCATTCCCAGTCGATTAACCCTTTCGATCGGAATTTGTGAATTAAAGTTTCAAAGTAGCTTCTTCCGGTTTCGGCGAATGCATATTTTGATATTAATCAATCAAACAATTATTTTTGTTGCAATAGTACGTAGTATATACTATTATAGTATATACTACGTACTATACTAATACGTAGTATAGTATAGTACGTAGTATATACTAGTATAGTATATACTACGTACTATACTATACTAAGTAGCGTTTTGATCAGGAACAAGATTTGTCTATGCAAACATCATAATATCGCATATCGATATATATATCGCATTTCGATATATATCGCACATCGATATATCGATCTTCTTTTTGTTTTTA
>QVNV01017204.1:0-10417 GCA_014825455.1 Pseudomyrmex pallidus | reverse complement strand
AAAAATTTTTTAATGTGTAAAGTGACTTTTTTAGTAATACTAAAATATTTGTAACCGTTTGTATTTCTTACACCAGTATTAGTTGAGTTTTCTGAACGTAACCATTGTGACCGACGAACGATCTTGCTTGTGTGCGTATCCCCACTATTTCCGTATTCTCGGTGCTTGTTGAGCACGTGTGTTGTAAACGAGAGTGCAAAAGTTGTTTTAGTATATTTGTGAAACTTTTTCCGTTTTTATCTAATATAATGGCCACGTCATTAGCAGCACAACTTAAGAAATTAAAAACTCCGCAGACAAATTTATTACTGCAGGATAAAAAGCGTCCCAGTCTGCTGTTTGATCCAAAAGAAGCTGCGAATTTGGATCGAGATACCGTACTGAGTATAGGTTAGATTCTCATTATCATATTTTTTAAACTGAGTATAAGTGTTCTTGGGAACTCTACAGCTACAAAAAAAATTCAAATTATTGATTTATAAAAACTCAAATTTTACATATTTTTCTAAAAACTCAATAGTATAAAAATGGTTTATTTTTTGCATTGTTTTGGTTTTACATAATTGTCTTGAACATAATTTTACACATCATTAATTTAATTTATTAATTGTTTCAGGTCAGAATGGTCTAGACGAGTTAGTAAAACTCTCTCCGTTTTTTGACAACTTTAGAACAACACTATTCGCCCAAAGTGCTGTGAATCTTGAGCGTGCTGTTCAAGATACTACAGTAAACAAAAAACTTGACGCAGAGATTGCCAAGTTTTTGATTTTACTATCTCCATACTTTTTGCTGAATCCCACTCACAAAGCTCTAGAATGGCTGATACACAGATATCACATCCATCAATACAACCGAGATCAATTTATTCTCCTGATACTGCCATATCATGAGACTCGCATGTTTGTTAGGTATATATATATATATATATTATATATGTACACACACACACACATATGTGCATATAAGATATAACATTTTATATGATGATAAAAAACTTTATTTTTCTTTAAGAGCTTTGCAGTTGGTGGATCTGTCGGACGAAAATGACAAATGGAACTGGCTGGCGCGTCTGCAAAAACGTCGTATTCCAATGTCATCGCAAACTGTTGTTACTCGTCTAAGTACAGACAACGGATTTCTGAAGACACTGTGCAGTCATGTGATAACTGCCACGGAGACTTATTCCCAGCAAGCCACTTGCTTGACCACGTTGTATGCGTTTTACACTACCTCGATGTTGGGTGTAATTCAACTTTCGCCTACTGTAACCGAAATTCAGATAAATCACATTTTGCCTACTCTTTTGCGCGGTCTGAGAAGTTCCATTGCTGATTTCGCCGCCAGCAGCTACATGATAATCGCAACGGCGATGACAAAGGTGATTTAATATCTTCATCTTCTATCGTTTATGTCTTTAGAATTTTTTTACGATTAACGTTAATTTTGTATAATAATATATAAAATTGTGTACTTTTTTTTTATATCATGGAACTTTAGGTGAATTTTAATGCCGACACTATGGAGAAGTTACTCCTCAAGACCTTCAAGAAGACACACTTGAAAAAAGAAGCTACAACCCTCTTGCTCTATCTCTATCAATCCCCGTTTAATCGTCTAACCGTCGTGCCACAAAGTTTGGTCCATCGGTTATCCGATCTGTCGTGGTTCGTCGAAACTGTTAGCGATGTTCACTCAACGGGTGTCAACGCCTCTCGATTCGTCGTATGTTTTTTTCAAGAAGCTTGTAAGATCGTTACCGAAGATCCCACAAACACGACCGGCATTCAAAGCACGATCGACGACATGTTGGTGCGCGTAAAACTCGACAACGACGCGATAGACGCCATTTTGTCGAGCGTGTTAACATGCGAATTTCTCAAGAGTGAGACTTCCAAAATTGCGAAGGATTTCCTGGCGCGATTCTATCAGAGCTTCGAACGCAGCTATCCCGAAAGATTCGACAAATATCTGAAGAATCTGATGAAACGAAGCGAAAACGATCAGAATTCGAAACAAACGTTGAGCTTTTTGACCTCCTGGTCTTTTGGCAGCAAGGACACGCAAGAATCCGTTGAGGTGTTGAACAAATTGACGCACATTCACGCGGCTCAGCGAATGACCGCTCTCGAGATTCTCGCCAAGAACGACATGAACGTGCCCGAGAATTTTCGCGGAATGATGACGACCACGCTTCAAGCCATATTTTGCGATAGCGATGTGAACGTCGTGAGGACCTTGCTGTCTTTCCCCACGAAGAAATTAACCAGTCTGATGCCTGCTGATACTTTGGTGGACGAGCTAGTGGTTTTGCTGTCAACGTGTCACACAGCGTCGAGAAAAGTGCTGGCAAGACCGGCGTTGAACAAGCTTCTGGAACTTTGCGACGAAAATGACACCAGCGTTTTCATCATCGCTCTGTCGTATCTCTTTCCAGCCGCGAACGAGGATGTGAAAGTTGCGATGGACGCGCTTAACTCGAACTTCGCCAAGAACAACATGTATATGCAGCGCGTGTTGGAGGATATCAACAAATCCGGAACGAATCCGAGCGCCGAGACGATCTCCTCGGCAGCTTTTCACAACATCTTGAATTACGAGCTGCTGCCGCCCACGGAGAACATATTGAGTTCCATGCGACAACAGATATCGCACGGTGACGCGGCGTCTCTGTTCTTTAACATGATCTTACTGGGATCGGTTTGTAGAGTGCCCGTGGGATCGATGCCGGCCGAGGTCGCGCGAGTTGTTATCGAAATGGCCACGGAAATGATAAGAATGTATCCGCGCGTTAAGCTTCTACGTAACTGTTACAACATAACCGGTGACAACATCCAGGAGGCTCTCAAGTTGACGTCCGAAGGCGTGCTGCCGCTCCAGGTTGGCACTTACGTTCTGGAGATGGTGCACAGACGATTGAACATCAAGTCCGAGCCGAAGCTCGACTTCGACGACAACGCGGAGCGTAGCAATCTGATTCTGCGATTGCTGGAGATGTTCATTGAGGGTATGGCCAATCGTCATTGGCAGAAACATTACTCCAGATCCTTGCACATCTTCTTCCAGCTGCACTTTGCCACGGTAAAAGATCTCATCTGTTTCCTCGCCCAGTTGTATGTGAAACCCGTCAAACTACAGACGTCCTATTATTGCCTGCAAATGTCTCTGCTGTTGCTAGATCAGTGCAAATCCGTTCAGTGGGCGTTTCAGGATCAGGATTTCGTGACCAATCTATTACTTTCGCTGGCAAGACGCCACAACGACTCTCGCGCGGTCGCAGTGGACATATTGCAGAAACTTATGCAGAGCTTCAGTCTGAATTCGGAACCGTTCTTCGTGTTGCTGAAGGAGCTGGCGACAAAGAGCACCGAAATTGCCCAAGATCCCGATCAGCTCTCGCTAAGCCTCTACGTTCTTCTCTCGCCGGATCCGGACGTGTTTCATCAAGTGAAGCAACGCAAGAAACTCCAGCAGGCGCAGAAACTGCTGTTCGACGTAGTGACGCAGCAGAACGGAGCATCCAAGATTTCTATGAATCGAAGATCGCAGCTTCTCGATATTCTGACGTACGTAAACAGCAGCGAGATTCTTCAGCGATTGGTTCAGCTGGGTTTCGAGCTTCTGCGGAAGCTAGCGGAAGAGCCTGGCAATCAGCCAGCCGGCAGTGCTTTGCGAAATATATTGCAACGTTTCACTAGCACCACAGTCGACGCGCTGACGGACGAACAAGTGTGGCGGTTCTTCGAGATGAGCATGTCGGAGCACGAGCCGCGAGCGGTCACGGAATCCGGCAAGGAAACGTCGCCGAGCATCGTGTTGCTAAAGCAGATCGACGAGACGTTCTTTCGGAACGCCGGTGAAAAGTCTCACGATCTCCAGGCGAAGATTCTATCCAAAATGCTGGATGTGGTGACTGATTGCGAAATCGGCAATGTCATTTCCGCAGCGGGAAAAGCAATTCGCCGGATCCGAATCAACGCGACGATTATCACATCGGAATTAGAAGCGATGAAGCTAAGCAGTCAAACAGCGGAAGAAGAGGAATCTGCAAAACTCACGGAAAGCGCGAAGAAGCGGAAGAAGCGGCAGAGCCAGACACGTCTGGCCAATCCAGCGATGGTTCACACGCGGGCGTGGAAACGCGGTGTCGCCTTGTTGGAATTTATTCAGGGTGCCGATAACATCGAGCACGAGGAATTGCTGTACAACGTGCTGTTCGAACTGTTGAACGTCTGCTTAAGTCTGGAGGAGCAGAGTCCGGTCGAGTATACGAATCAGCTGTTGCTGTCAACGCTTCACCGACTCATGACAAAGGGTCTGCCAGTGCGCGATGCCAATCTGCAGATTGTGCTCATTACCAAAAGTATCAGGACGTCGCGCAATCCGCAAACGCATCATCACGCGCTACTAGTACTGATCGAACTGCTGAAGAACGTGGACGTGCGTCGCGCTCTTTACAACATCATGCCAATCTTTACGTTTATGGGCAACACCGTCGTGCGCCAAGACGACGCTTACTCGATCCAGATCATTTCCAAGACCTTGGAAACCATGGTGCCGATTGTGAACGCGGGCAGTGATGAGATGCAAGCCTGCGAGCTCCTGAGGACCTTCATCGTCTCGTTGCCGCACATACCCGAGCACAGACGAACGCCGCTCTTTGCCAAACTGCTGCAATTACTCGACAATTATCTACATCTGTACTATTTGCTGACATTCGAGAGTCACGTGATGAAAATGGCAAACCAGAAGAGCGAAAAACCGCCGCAACATTTGGACTTTGCTCTTCAGATGTCCCAAGAGTTCTCTCCACTACGCTTACTTCAGGTTAGTTCAGCAAATAAGAAAACTTCTCGGCAAGATAAATTGTTTGATAATAACCCCAAAATAACTGTTTTCTGATTCTTATAACAGGTTTGCGTGAATATAACGGAATTCCTCAAGGACTTACCGATCGACATTGAGGAGGAACAGGACAGAAAGATGGCAATGAATTTCAAACAGAAGCACATTTACGACGTGACTAAGACCACGCCGAAAGGTTTGCGACTTTACAAAATGACGGCTGTGCAATTTCTCAGCAACCTGATGTCGTCTCAGGATTTCATCAATCGCGTAGCTGTGCTGAGTCCAGAGGAAACGAACGAGATAAATGAACACTACGTTCGTTTGGCAGTCGAACTGATTTTGTTGATTCAGACCACCTCGAAGATCGCCGATCAGCACCACAGCAAACCGAGCGCTAAGTACTGGAAGGTGTTGCTGCATCATCTTTACGATGTGCTGGATGTGTTGAACAACTTAATGCCGAACGACCTGTTCCTGAACAGTGTCAATAATCTGATAAAACATGACTTGTTGTCGGTGCGAAAGAAGGCGCTGGAGCTGTTGAACACGAGACTTCTTCAGAGAAAGTTCGGCGAGGATGATTATAAGAATCTTCTGCGTATGATGAAAGGTTTGATAGGTTTCCTCGACTGCGCTGAGAAAACTGAGAGCCAGGAACAAGAAATTGTTCAACAAACGGTTCTGATTACCTTGAAGTTGTTGGCGAAACTACTGGCTACTGATAATCCCGACGATTTTAAACCGGTATGTATAAAATTTATTGTTTAACATTGTGCGCGCAACTGTATTTAATATAACGTCGATAATTTTTACAGATACTTGACAAGACGACGGAACTGTTGCACTCAAAAGACGGTCCGGTATTAGCCAGTGCGGCGTTATGTGTCGCGGAATTGTGCAGTTCTATGAAAACATACGCTCTGTACTTGCTGAAAAAATTCGTGCCCGCAATTCTCAAGTTGCTAAAGACTCACTGCCATCAGAACGTGCCGGACATGATAGTCGTCAGTATCGTGAGTGCCTTACAGAAGATAGTCGAGTCTCTTGGAAATTTCTTGTCACTCTATTTGGATCAACTGCTGCATGAAGTAACTAGGTTGCGTTCCTTGTACACCGATACGGAACATTCCAAGGTATTTTTATACATATAAAGTACATATTATATTAAATATATTATTTTCAAGAAAAATAAAATGCAATAAAACGCTATATTTCTGCAGACTGGTGTCATAGTTTCACGGCTGAAAACGATATCACAAAAACTATCTTGTTGCATACCTCTGCGAGTGCTATTGCCAGGTGTCAATAGGACCTATCAAGTTCTTTTGACTACGAAATCCTATCAATGTATACCACCGTTAATGAACGTGTTGGCTGAGTCTTTCGACAACGTGCAGCCGATGGAGTTGAAGGTCGAGATCAACAATCTCGCCAAATTTTTTCTCGAGGTTCTGGAGTTTCGCGAGAACATCAAAGTTGAGGACAACATGGAGCTGGATAGTGACGAGAATGTCGTCTTGAAAAATATCGTTGCGGTCGAAGAGAGCGCCAGTAAGGCGTTGGTAGCTCTAATCCTAAAGCTCAGCGAAGCTACTTTCAAGCCGTTGTACGAGAAGCTTTATCAATGGACGGCAGATAACATGGAGCATAAGCAGCGTAACATAACCTTCTACAGGTATAGATACAATTTATTGATTTTATTATTTTTTTTGTGTCATTTAAAAACAGTAATACAGTTTATATATATATATATATTTTTTTTGGTCAGATTATCGGCAAATATAGCGGAATGTCTGAAGTCGCTGTTCGTTCTGTTCGCTGGACTGTTCTTGAAACACGCGGCGTCATTGCTGAGCAGCAACAACACTTTCGTCATGGAAACTCATCGGGAGCTGACGCTGGCCGACGAATCAAGCAGAATCGAGTTGGTTGAGGCAATTCTGTTGACGCTTCACCGAGTGTTCGATTACGACGCGCACAATTTCGTCAGTCAGGATCGATTTGAAATCCTCATGCAGCCGATAGTGGACCAAGTGGAGAACACGATGGGCACTAAAGAGGAGTACGAGAGTCGAGCCAGTCGATTGATCGTACCGTGCGTAGCTTCTTTCGCAAGCGCCATTCCCGACGACTCGTTGCACAAGCAACTGGTCTATCAAACATTGCTGAAGACCAGACACGCGAAACCTTACGTTAGAAGCACCGCTCTGAACGCATTGGTAAGTTGGTTAATTGCAAAATTTTAATAAATGTTTTTTAACGTGCAAAAAATTGATCTGTTAGCATCTTGTATTTAACTAAGTTTATTTACATTAAAACAAATTTTTTTTTACTTATTTTCTCTTTAGGTGGAAATTGCGAGAAAGCTCGGAGAAGACTTTATGCCGTTGTTGCCGGAGACCGTGCCGTTCTTGGCGGAGCTTTTGGAGGACGAGGACGAAGCTACGGAAAAGTGCGCGCAAAATGCCGTTCGCGCGCTAGAAGAGATTTTAGGAGAACCTTTACAGAAGTATTTTTAACTTCGAAACGAGCAATTAAGTATTGGGAAGCGCGCACCTAGGTATATATGCTCTTGTGAATATTTATGTAAATATATTATATAATTTAGTTAACAAATTTCACAATAAATATGTTTTTTTACATCTTCAACAAGTGAAACGTCGGTATAAGAATGACACTAACGCGGTTCAAACCCGAAAAACATCTTTGCATGTTAATACAACACACCGCGAAAGCATCAAATATCAATCTATATAAAAATTGTACCCTGTTACAACTTGAATCTTCTATAAAGTTGTGGGAACAAAAAGAAAAAAACGGGAAAAAATAGGAAAACAAAAAAAACGCACAAATGATTACTAAAAAAAAAACATTGGTTTATTTTTTAACTTATCTACATTGTGGACGAAGTATAGAATATATTATTTCTTACATTATAATACAGAATAACGTAAGTGTACCTGTAAGTCATGACGCGACAGTTTCGTGAGTTACATTTATTGTGAATGAATTTATAGTCCGTTTACAAGAAACATTTTTCTCTTCTCAAGATTCGTTTTTTTGGCAACGTATTTCATTCTAAAACTGACTGTCCGTCTGTCTCCAAACATTTTTATCTCGGACAAATCTCGGAAGATACAATATATTTAAAAAGATTGACACTTGCTTATGAGACAATCGATTGAACACTCGAATGAGAGGAAAATGAATCTCGTTCTCCTCTCAATGTCAAATACAAAGTCATCTGATTTAATGAACTTTGATTTATGTAGAATACAAAAAAAAAAAAGTTAGAATTGATCAGCCACGTTTTGCGCTGAAGATAGAACGCCACACGAAAAGTTTCTTCTTCAAAGTTCTTTTTCGGTTAATTGCGCGAATTACAACCCAACTTGGACGTTCTTCGGAAATCTTTTTTTTTTTTTTTTTTTACGTGGACACCGAAGATGATTTATCGGTTGTGTGATTTCGGTGGCCACGTGCGCGATTACACCGGAAACTTCCGGAATCACACCTGGGGCACGTCGGGCGGACTTCGAAGAGTCATCTCCTCGTCCTGTGTTGTGTTGAGAACTTTTCTGAAACAGCAGAAAAGCAGAACTTATTTAAAAACGCCGTTGTTGCGTTTTCTTGTACAAAAAAAAAATTTTTTTTATATGAAATAGATTTGATAATAAAATTTAAAACATTCTCGGTTAGTTCGTTTGTGTCGAGAAAACTTCAAAAACGCACACGAGAGAAAACATGAACGGGGTATATATACTTTGTAAACTTGCATTTTTAATAAATTATATATAAAATATAGCCGCTAGTGTATACAGCCCGTTTGTCTTGAAACTCAATTGAAATTCAAAATACACAAAAGAAAGAATTATGTATTCATTTTGCAATATACATAAAGTTGAATAAAAGATTTTGCAGCGAGTGTCGATGGACGTGCTTGTTTTCGTCGAGCGCAGCGTGTTTTTGTCTCTCGGGCGCAGTTCGCCCCCCCAATTGTGTGCGACGGAACTCGAGCCGAGCGAGTGTAATAAGCGCGATATTATATAATACTACGCGATTCAAAAATCAATAAACGCGGTAAATGCGATCGTTCTTTTGAATAATTAATACTCGATTGTTACGGTTCGCGCGGTTAATTAACGAGAGCGATCTGTAAATATATCGAAACAATAAGCAGTTACCGGTTCGTACGGGCTCTATTTGTGTGACTTACATATTGAATAATTTATGTAGAGTAAAAACCGAATGGAAAATCACGGCAGAGGAAAATTCACGCAAATTATTTTATGGAAAAAAAAAAAAAAAAAACGAATTTCTTCAACGAATGAAATATTCGTCGATTGAAATGTGGTTCAACACTTTTCGAATTGAAAGCACAAAATGTATGTATACATAAATCATAATGCATTTTCGAGCAGCTAATATCGCGGAATAACCAATAAAATATATATCGCGCATTAAATGTTAATTTGACTTCGTTGCCGGTCGCGGCGCATCGTGTGGTTTCGAAGGTGACAGCATCGGTTTCGAAGTTTCGGTTAACTTGTCGACGCAGAATGTGAATCGTCTCCGAATCTGTCAACTATTCGCGCGATACGTTTATTAATTAGCACGTAAAAAACCGTAATTAATTCAATATCCTGTTTGTCACACGCGCAATATAAATTCAGTGCTTCTATGTCAGTGCTTTTATGTCAGTAAAATCGTCCGACATTTTTATCCTGTCCTGACATTTTATCCGCGCGTACATTGGCAAAGCGGCAATTGCACTTCGAATGATGCATTTAGCGTGATTAAGTGTCTTGTACATTTATTTTCTCTCTCGACAGATTCGTTTTAGAACACAAAGTAACAAGAAACTGTAACGCGAGAGAATATTGTTTTCGTGCACAAGTGTCAAATACACATCGGGCAACAAAGTACAAGAGAAAGCGGATGCCGCGTGAAGTTGGCTGCGCGAGTTTCGAATCGAACGTCGCGTCAAAAAAAAAAAAAAAAAAAAAAAAAAAAAAAAAAAAAACCGCGCTTTTTTCCTTATGTCGTGTGGAAAAACAATAATACCTATGCGTCGCGTAATATGCAAATGTTGAGATGTCGCATAATTGTGTTTCCGTGAGTGTGATGTTGCAAGCGCCAGAACGAGAAGAACGAGAAGGCACGAGAAGTGATGCGAGAGTATAGGTAAGTGATTAACTTGGTTAATGCGCTTGATTTATTATCTTCAAAATGTTTGACCGTTTTAAAATTTAAATAATTGCAATTATAAATGACACTTTTTACATACGTTATATTATATGCGTAAACCGCGATTAAAAAAGGTATACATTTTAAACTCTAGCTGTCAAACTATATTTGCAACATTGATAAAAAAAACTAGAATGCGGTAGATTACCATCATACGAATATTATAAAAAAAAAAGTTTAGAATTATTGACGTCTACACAGAGAGAACGGTTTCTTTAGATTTAACAAATTTGGTTAAATCTAAACAAATTATTTCATTGGAATAGTCCAAACAACCTTACTTTTAAACCAACCATTTCAATTATTTGACTTTCAAACAAAG
>QVNV01017190.1:0-10193 GCA_014825455.1 Pseudomyrmex pallidus | reverse complement strand
TCTACAGAGAAAAGATTTCTGTATTTAGATAGTTTTTATGTACTTGGCGTATGTTTTTTTCTTTTGTAAAGACTTTTTTTTAGGGTTTAGATATATATATATAATATAATAAAAAAATTTAATATATATATTTATTTACAATGTTCTATTTGAACAAAATTTTAATGAAAAATTAACAGTTTCTATGTAATATTCGATATTTCGCTGGAAGTTGTTTATCCATAACGAGTGAAAGGTTTTCTCCGAGAATGCGTTCGCGATTCTTAAGAGTTAAGAAAAAAAAGAGAGAGAGAGAGTGTGTAACAAGTTATTTGAAATCCATGAAAGAGAAAATGTGTGGATATAATAAAACAAAATAAAGTTCAATACATCTCTCTGCTTAATTAATGCAGTAATACATAATTGTGAAATTATGCCGAGGTACAATAGAGGTTTTTGGCTTCTCGTGGCTAGAGAAATCGAATACTTGTAAGTCGTCTCGATGCCATATATCTGCATCAAAATAAATACACAAGTTTCGTTTGCTCGCATATTGCTATGTGCATCGAAGCACGACCGATTTCATGCTGATATTTTCACTCTTCTTAGTAATCAGCGTTTAGATGAAGCAAGCGTGTCTGTTCAGGAAACCATATACCTTTGAAGTTTAAACAACTCTTATATTTGTTCAAAACAGTTTTTACATCTTATTTGTTATATCTGCTTATCATATTCATCGATATGACATGAGTCAATAAAATAAATTTATACGATTTAAATGTATAATGCGTACAAAAACGTTTTTACAGTAAAACATATGTTGCACTATGTCGATGCGAGAATAATTATTTAACATTACAATACTTGTTATTATGTGACTTTTTTATAAGCATTCGCGATTCAACGCTGCTCCAAATGTACGACCTTGATCTACTTAACGTAATAATTATTTAAAAAACTAAATACAAATAAACTCGCGAGATAAATGTGCAAAACAATAATTTTGTCTCGTTTGTCACTAATGATGATTTGATTTCGACCATTTGTGTCCCGAGGCGTGACCACCTTTATGACCATGTTTCTCGTCGTGCTCGTGGTGCTTGTCATGTCCTTCCGTCGATTTGTGACCTTTCTTCTCGTGATGATGATGACCTCTCCCGTGCTTTTCCTTCGAACCGTGATGACCCTGATATAAAAAAAAAAATTGTTTGAGCGCAAATTTCGAGAAATCTCGGGAGGAAACATTTTAACGACACAAAAAAAAACTGGTGTGATAATACTGACCTCGTGATGTCCCGTATGCAAATTACCCGTTTTGTGATGCCCACCCTTTTCGCCTTCGTGTTCTTCGTGCCAACCACCGTGCTTTTCGGTTTCTCCGTCCTCGTGGTACTCGTCGTAAAAATCCTGTTTTTTCTCGTATTCATCCTTGAAGCAACAGTTCATTCCCTCATAAATATATCATGCCGCGTAACCGAATACGTACAATTAGTTCTTCACTGACTCTTATTGGTTTTTTTTTTTAGTTGTTAATATTTTTGTCTATGATTATTTTTTATTTGACAGTAGGTTACTTTGGATTTTTTATGGCAATATTATTTTAGAGTCTTCAGTTTTTGAAAAAAAATTGGTTTTTAAAGTGACAATCAATGAGTATTTTATCCTGTGTGAGAAATACATTTTTTGCTTTTATTGCACAGTTTTTTTAATCACGTTCAATAAAATAGTAAGTTTCATTACGATATCATTATCTGCAATAACATACGAAGTTTTAGTTCGGGCGCAAAGCCTGAAATGTCTCTTGTCAACAAGTATGCAACGTAAACTAAACCGCTGAAATGTGTTGCGCACGAGTCTAGACACAACACGCGGAAGCCTTACGTGCTTCTCATCTTATAATCTCGCAAAGCTCTGGTAATAGTAAGATATGTTTACTGCGTTTTTCGCATTACAAGAAAATTAACGCGTTCTTTCTTTTTTCTTTCCAAGTATATTACTCGTGTTATATACGCGATACTAATATCGATTTTTGTCGCGAAAACGCGAATATCTTTGTACCTTCTTGAAAACGCTGTGCTCTCCTTTCGTGCTGTATCCCTTTTGATGCTTCCCGTTCTCGCCGAACTTCGCGTTCTTTTCGCCTTCTTCGCCATGGTGTTCCTCACCGTAATGGCCAGCCTCTTCGTGTTTCTTCTTTTCCTCGCCACTCTCCATGTCGTACTCATGCTTATGGCCTTCCTTGTCGTGGTGACCCTTGTCGCTCTTCTCGAACTCGTGAAAGGCCTTGTAACCCTTTCCCATCAAATCAAAAACTACTCTCGTTATAAGTTCCATTAATTTTTTTTTTTCTTTTTTTTTTCCACATAACTCTGCTTATTACGCGTAATTTTATGTAACTGGCACGCAAAGCTTAGATACACAAAAGAATTTTCCACAAACAAAATGAAATTACGCATTAAAATTTAAGACTACAGCTCTTGTTTTATTAAAAACGTAAAACCGATAAAATCACGGCATTATTGGAACGCCGTTACTTTGGGTGTAACGAAGGAAGAAATCGTCGCTACTTTTCGCGAACGTAACAAGAAGGATTTGGAGAAAGAGCGGTATCGGAGTTATTTGATCCTGACGTACAAAAGAGTGAAATGCATTATATCACCGCAAAATACCTTCGCGAAACGAATCTCTTCTCTGGGAACGACGTTCGTACAAAACGACCGTGTAATAAATATTCTCAGAAAGGGGAAAGAAAGAGAGAGAGAGAGAGAGAGAGAGAGAGAGAGAGAGAGAGAGAGAGAGAGAGAAAACGAGAGAAAGACGGGAAAGAGGAGCTTATATTACGGACGATATAAAAAAGGAAAGGAGCCGACTTCGTCATTCACAACGTCGATAGCGAGCGACCGTACCTTGTCGCCTTTCTGTCCGTGCGTGTCGTGGTGATTCTCCTCGTGTTTCGCACCGACGCCCTCCTCGTGGTGGCTCTCGCCGTCTGAATTTCGAATAAAATATAAATAAAGCTGTCAGGTGTGCCTGGAAGCAAAAGTCTTCCTATTTCCGTCAAAAAGCGAATTATTTACTCTGACAATGATCTTGTGATCTTCAAAAAGTGAATTTTTTTTTATTCATTTCTCGCCCACGCAATTCATGGTCGATCATATACGCTTGCGGATATTATCTCCTTTCAAGGGGACAAAACTGGAAGTTTAATGTCAGGGTTGTAATTATAATTGTTTGTTTGCTTAACGAGAAAGCGAATTTTACGTTTATCCTTTGTTTGAGAAGTAATATTCGAGAATTAATATCAGAGTGATTGGCAAAAAGAAATTAAGCGGATTACGCGTTGAAAAAGATTCATTTGTTCTCTCGCGAGTAATTTGATAACTAATTATAACACATCACGACTCGTGTGAGTTTTATTTATTTATTTATTTTCTTTTAATTGTATGTATTATTTGCGTTTTTTGTGTGTTCCGAAAACCTTTTCGATTTTTTATGATGTGCTACTTAATGCGTAATAAATCAATTCACACGTTATCAAGTATAAAATACTATACACGTGAATTATATTTTATCTCTTTACATGTAAAACGACGAGAGAATTAAATAACAACGTTTTCACGTTTGTGAAAAAGAATCAAAACAAAAGATAAAAAGCAGTTGCTAAAGATTAAATGCAAATGGACGCGACGTATAAATAAAATAGTACGGATGAGCTTTTTAATGCGCGTTTAATTCTCTGCCACGAATGAATTAGCACGATCGACAGCGAATCCGTATAATGCGCCGAAAGCTGTTTTCTCGCGATGGAGTATCCCATCCATCAGCGTCAGAAACATTTCTCATTTTTACTTTGTACAAGAGACAATTTACACACTTTCAACCCAAGAGAATATTACGTTTTTATGGATTAAAAAACATGTAAAAATGGTTTTTCTGTATATTAAAATTTTTTTTATTTCGTCGATACGTATCAATCTCTAAACGTCTTGTGTTTCCGCAAGCAAAGCAACCAGTTGTACCTCCGTGATGTGTAGCCGCTGCATCTAGATCTTCCGCGTATCGAAAATTGGTCGGAACTCTCTTGATTTTCTTCACACCCGGCGAGCCATCACAAAGAAAAGCCGTCAGACCCAATAACAACCACATTATCCTCAATAATGTGCCAGCACACGACGACGGCATATCGACAACACACCGCGCGCGCTTGCGGAAGTGCGTTCGGAAGTTGAGGAAACAAGATGTAACACTGAGATACGTCCGAAATCGTGTCTGAGATTTATTTGCACGAGCATTTCCTGTCGTCGTTTCCTTTTACCACGCTTCCGCCAATCAGATGATCGGGTTTTTCTTCGCCGCGCGGTCGTCGAAAGAACTTTTCTCTTCCGTATGAACGGAAGAGATGACGCGGCGCATGGAAAAACGACGCGTCTCTTTGTTGTCCGCTGCTTTCACTTGTCGCTTGTTTTTCGCGATATTATATTTAGCGAACAAAGTATACGGCTTATTGTTATCTGCTCCTTTTAAGAAGATTTAAGATTTTTTATTTGTTGCCTCTTCTAAGAAATTGTAAAATGTATTTAACAAAAATATATTTTTTATCCTGTGATATTTGCATTAATAACAAAACAATGTGTATTTAATTTATATGTGTGTTATGTATAATAAAATATACTAAACAAAATAATAATATAAGCTTTATCATATTACATAATCACTTATCAGAAGATAATAAACATTGATCATCATTGCTGTTACAATTGTAAGAAAGAAGCCTTGGTCTTTCCTTTCTTTTTCACTCTTGTGCGGATTAAAAGAGTGCAATAAAACAATTTTAAGTAGGCTATTATATATAAACACTTTTAATTTTGAGAAATCTCATAATAAACATGTACCTTGGCGAGTTGGCAACTCACTGGAATACGTTTCGGCCGAATTTTGTTTCGGAACTTGAGATTTCTTGATTCCAAATCCCACACAAGCCAAGCTACAGGCTATAGATCGCTCTACTTTAAATTATATGTTAATTCTTAAGTGCTGTTTTTTTGTTGTTGATTTTATTCGCGAATAAATGAGTTTCTCTGCTCTTGTTTCCTTGCACATGCCTCGGACATAATGAGAGGCTTCTGAAGGAGCTTGTGTGCGATGCGACAGGGAGATGAACGGATGAGAAACGCAAGATGCTGGCTCGACGAACGTGAGTGATTCATGATCGCCGGACATCGTATCCTTTAGATAGAGCCGTGGAGCAAACATTGCGCGCAACCATGACTGAGAAAGCGAAGCTATCATGTAAACAATTACCGCGTTCGTCCTCCTTCCATTCTCTTCCTCTCTGTGAATTGTCCTTCTCGGAGCGTAAGCTCCCGGATCTCAATCCACCGTTGTGTCTTCGTCATCATCGCTGCCACAGAAAAGACGATAAGCCACTCGAAGAAAATTTTAAAACGGATATTTCCTACGCATATAACGAATCATTACTTTCCGTGTCTCTAATTAGGATTATTACTCTATGTTTGCATCGAGATTGTCGAGAGGTTCTGCATTGTTTCTCAACGTCGCAGTTTGCTACTTCAATATTCCCAACAAACGACGATCAAACTTGTCAATAGCGAATCAAATATTTGCGCAACAGTCCGCGCTGCGTTCTCCGCAGTTTATCGTCCAGTACGCGCAAGTTTGACGTTTCACGTGAAGATTACAACTACCTTATCTGATTTCTATTCTAACGAGCAGCTTATAAGAGAGTCAAAGTGTTTGAAATAAGAAAACAAATAGACACGCGTTTCAGTAGTTTCGTCGAGATTTTGTTTTACAATTAATAAACAGCATATAATTAACATATTTTTTTTAATTAATAAAATTATATATCGCGGCTAGACACTTAAAGTGACATACATTTCCATTTAACCGAGACTGCGTTGCGAAATACACGACAAAAAATTATCCGGCTTATCGTCTTAGCGATCGTCGCCGATTTTTCTCTGCTTCAACGATATTCGATATCTCTATTTTCCAGGTGCAATCCGTAAATATAGCGCACAGGTGGCTAACAGGATATAGGTAAGCAAATTAGTCGCCAGTTGTACACAGTCACGGTTAGCGCTACTGCCCCTGTTTCGCATTATCCGCAGGGACGAAAAGAAGAGGGTCTGGGTTATTGCGTGTAATTCAATTTGCATCATCCCCTATATAACCGGCGACGTGACGCTTCACGCGCGGAGAGTCGACCGTACTTCGGAAAAGAGGATACCTTTCGAGATATCTTCTTTAGAGATATTTCGAAGCTTCCGCATCTCATCGTCACAGTGACGAACAAAAATGACACAGACGGTCATTCATGACGCATGAGTGATTTTGAAGATAGTTTCGAAGAGAAAAGGTGAGTCGGACGGCTTCGAGATGAGCGATGCGAAGGACGCGGAAGCGTCCAGGAACATCCAGGACGTGAACGACTATGTGCTCAATCTTCCACGCCCGCTCAATATCGAGGAGAAGAAATATCTGTTGGCCGTGGAAAGGGGGCGACCTGCCGAATGTCAAGAAGCTTCTGCAGCTTGCGAACAAGGACAAAGTAAACTTCCGATTCCAATTTGCAGAGAGAATCTTGAAAATTAAAACTGTTTTTCAAAACGTTCAATGTGTATAATTTGTGTATAAATATGTATAACACTAGGAAAAGCAACTCGATGTAAACTGCGTGGATAGTCTGGGTCGCGACGCCTTGACGCTGGCCATAGAGGCGGAAAATTTAGAAATGGTCGAACTGCTCGTCGTGATGGGAGTCGAGACCAAAGACGCCCTGCTTCACGCTATCGATCAGGAGTTTGTAGAGGCAGTCGAACTGTTGCTAGAACACGAGGAACTTCTGACGGCGAATCAAATAATTGAAGATGATAGTGAGTCTAAATCGATACATCGTCGAGAGCATAACATTGTATCAACATCATATGACTGTACTTGTAAAACAAATAAACTTCATACAAAACGAACACTATTTATACATTTGTATATTATTTTTATATCAAGATTTTACACATATGCTTTTCTTTTACAGAAAAGGAGATTATAGTTGGCAGAAGGTCGACCCCGCATCCGCTAGATATCCGATGGACATGACACCTCTGGTGCTCGCGGCGCAGCGCAATAATTACGAGATCTTGAAGTTACTGCTGGACCGAGGAGCCACTTTGCCGATGCCGCACGATGTGAGATGCGGATGTCAGGATTGTCTTCAAGCGGCTTTTTTTTTTTTTTTTTTTTTTTTTTTTTTTTTTTTTTTTTTTTTTTTTTTTTTTTTTAAGAAATGTACAATGTTTTCCAACCGTCTGTTGACAGAGAAGGTTTAATTGGAACATTCTTTAGGCGATCCATTGAGATTGTCATCAACCAGAATTTCCGAATACAAGGCTCTAGCGAGTCCAAGTTTGTTAGCACTGAGCTCTCCGGACCCTCTAATGAGATTAAGCTGAGCTGGGAACTCAGAGAACTGACCGTATCGGAACCGGAGAGCAGAGCCGAGTATTTGAAACTGCGGCGACAAGTAGAAAAGTAGATAGTAGTTTTAGTGCGAAATGTAATGCAAATATTTAAAAATTTACGTGTTTGATCAATAAAACAATGATATGAACGCGAGCAGATTTGCCGTCGACCTGTTGCAACACTTCCGAACCACCACGGAACTGGACACTATTCTGAGTTACGATCCTGACGAAGAAAGTGTCGAATTCAGAAAGCAACTGGCACGACTGGAACAAACTATACAATACAAGCAAAAGAGATTCGTTTCGCATTCTCACGTTCAGCAATTGCTTGCGGCAATATGGTGAGAAATTCGCAGATTAAAGAATTACTCATTCAAGTAGAAATATAATTTTTTTTTTTCTCCAAAAGGAGCACATTTTTTTACATCTAATAGAAACAAATTGAATTCTACATTCACAGGTACGAAGGTGTTCCCGGATTTCGAAGAATGTCTACGAAAGAGAGAGTCGGTCGCCGTATTCTTACAAGGACGGCGCTTCTATTTCCGTTTTATTGTATCATGTATTATCTGATGCCCGGATCGAACACGGGACAACTTATGCGGCGACCGTTTATGAAATTCTTGGTTCACGCGTCGTCCTACTTGTTCTTCCTGTGTAAGTCCGTGTTCCGTTTCAAAATTATTAATCGCGCAAAGAAAAAAAGAAGAAGAAAAGAAAAAAAACTGTTTCTAAATACTCAAAACTACGATTGTCTCTTAAATATTGCAACAAACAATAATTTATTTAAATGACAACGGCGAATTGCGCGCGTTTCTAGTTGTACTCATGCTAGTGTCGCAGCGCGCCGAAGTGGAAATTGTTAGACTTTTCGGCACCCAGGAAATGAAGAAGACTCTCGAGGCTTATTTAACCCGACAGAGGGGCGCGCCTCCCACACCACTGGAAGGTATCGTGGTGCTTTACGTTTTCGGATTTATTTGGGAAGAAATAAGAGAGGTGCGTGAATAATAGAAAAGCTGAAAGTCTTTCTGTCACTTTTCTTTTTTTTTCTGTGCGCGTAAAATTTATTCAAGAAAAATTTCGATAATGCGTACAAGGTGTACATGGACGGTCTACGAGCTTATTTACGGGATATGTGGAACTTCATCGACTTCACGCGAAACATGCTCTATCTGGCAACCGGCGTTCTCAGACTGGCGGCTTATCTTCAACAACACGCTGAGATAAGACAGGATCCGTCCGCCGCGTTGATACCGAGAGAAAACTGGAGCGATTTTGATCCGCAGTTGATTGCGGAGGGTCTGTTTGCGGCCGCGAATGTCTTCAGTGCCTTGAAACTTGTTCATCTTTTTAGCATCAATCCGCATCTGGGTCCTCTTCAGGTATCGCATTTACAAGATGTTGTTATAAGGATTTCTTATTATTATTTTTTGTATAGATCTTTTATGGATTACACACATATATAGAAAGCAAATTAAACAACGCAAATTAACATATTTACGTCTTTTTGACTCTAATTCTTCAAAGAGAACGGATGTCACTTCTGTGTGTAGATATCGTTGGGCAGAATGGTGATCGACATCGTAAAGTTCTTTTTTATCTACACCTTGGTGTTATTCGCTTTCGCTTGCGGTTTGAATCAGCTACTCTGGTATTTCGCGGAACTCGAGCGGCAGAAGTGTTACAGTGATATGATGAATCCGTCGTGGGATGCGCCTGCTTAAGATGGAGAAGGTGAGTGGGCTAATCGAAGTGACCGGATACGAACGAGAGAATCTTTTTCCAAACTATATTTCCGACGCGTGCCCAATCATATATATAATATAAAAATAATCATGTAGTCGTATAATTAATGCTTTAATAAAGCATTAATTATATTTATAAAGCACTCATTAACTAATTTTACAACACATACAATAAATAAACATAACTCTTTGTGTGACTCTTGTCTCTCTTCTTTTTCATATTATAAAATTATTCTTTTTCATATTATAAAATTATTCTTTTTTATATTATAAAATTATTCTTTTGATATTACACGCGTTAGAAAAATACAAATATTTCTAAAAGATTTCTCACGATAAATATTCGTAGATTCAGCAATCTGTTCGAATCGTGTCAGAGTCTTTTTTGGGCCAATTTCGGTATGGTTGGTATCGAAACCTTCGAACTTACCGGTACGTTGTTTATTAGAAAAATGAGAATTATAGTTCTTTCGTCAGATTATTTTTTGTTTTTTTGTTCGTCGGCAAAAAACCAGTATTTTTTGTTATATAACTTTCCAGACGGGAGGTCAAAACGTTCATTGTTTTCAGGAATCAAATCGTCCACCAGATTCTGGGGTTTGTTGATGTTCGGATCGTATTCCGTAATTAACGTGATTGTCCTATTGAATCTACTGATAGCTATGATGAGCAACAGCTATGCCGTGATTGAGGTAAGAACCAACACACGATATATTCGCGCGATCTGAATGATCTCGTCAACGGAGGCATTGACGCCGACAGGAACATTCCGACAACGGAGTGGAAATTCGCGCGAACCAAGTTATGGATGAGTTACTTCGAAGACAGCGGCACCCTTCCGCCACCGTTTAATATCTTTCCGCCGCCGAAATTGCTTTTTCGACTTTTCCGCTTGCAGAAGAAGCTTGTTGGTCGCCGCAGCAGTCAGCGGCGACGTGCGCGGGAATATAAGTGAGGAAATAGAAAAAAATAAAATAGTAGTATC
>QVNV01017188.1:0-18776 GCA_014825455.1 Pseudomyrmex pallidus | reverse complement strand
GGGGGGGGGGGGGGGGGGGCCAGTGATTCCAATATTAGTCACAAGACACGAGGGCGCAATGAAACAATTATGAAAGTGACAGTGGGGGCGGGGATGTAGTAGCGATAAGTGAATTCTTCAACAATAGAAACTCTCTAGGCAAAATGCGAACGTACCTTCGCCGTTTCTGTACTCCAGGGTGTCGCAGTCGCTGGGCTGCTTCTTGTTGCACTCGTCTGAGCCCCTGCTGCAACGAAATCGCATAATATCAAGTGAACCGAGAAAAGATTGAAAAGAAACGACTTTTTCGCGCGTCGAAACGCGTTAATAAATTCACGACGACGGTTTCTTTTCTAATTTGTAAAAATGTAGAAAATGCGTTCTCTGAATATGTTTGTATTGCAAACAATTCAATTACCTTCTGAGGAACAGAACGGCCATGATTATAATAATCACGAGGAGCACAACCACAGCGACGACCGCCCCTGCGATTATCCTAACTCGCAGGTTGTCATCCGCGCCGACGTAGTCTGCGTGTAAAACGCTCGCATTAGAAGGCACGAGATAACGTAAAGAGAATTGCGAAATGCGAACACCGCTCACTTGCTTACCTAGACCCATCACCGGGGGTGTCTTCTTAAATACCACCGGCGTGTATTCGCCCCAGCCGCGGGTGGTCTTGGCGCGAACCTGTATCGCGTAATCCGTGGAAGGCTTGAGACCTTTGAACGTGGCGGACAGTTCGGACGTTTGAATGACGGTTGCATTAGTGGCGTCGTCGTAGCGCGGGTAACACCTCACTGTATCAGATATCGAGACGATTATTAATCCCGTCGCGCACGATCGAGCGACAATTTCGAATTGACCTCATCGCGCACTGGCGTAGCACTAACTATAAGAGACTGTAGCTTTTATTGTAAAATAACTTTTTTTTTTCTTTCTTTACCTTCGTATTTCTCGACGAGATCGTTCTTGTCACTGCCGACTTCGATGACCGGCGCGTCCCAGCTGATACTGAGCTCCGAGCTCTTGACGCTCGTGATTCGGACGTTGCTCACCAGACTGGGCACGCTCGCCTCCGTCGTGACGGTGATGTCCACGTATTCCGACTTGCCGACCAGCGACGACACGCCGTTCTCGGCAAACACTTGGAAGCGATAAGTGGTCACCGCGTTCAAACCGGTTATCGTGATCTTCGTGTCATTGAAGATCTCCTGCGTGAAATAAAAAAACAAAACGGTTTCGCGTGAAATTTCTGTATAATTCGAGGAATAATTAATCAGTCCATAGCGTAATATTATTTTTAATCGGTGCGTATGTAGGGCACCGTAGAAAACTCACGGTGTTGGGAATGTATTTGACGCCCATGCTGCAGGCGTCGCAGACCACTCGGTAAGTCGTGTCGGACCTGCCACCCTGCATATGCGGCGCGTTCCAGGAAAGGATCACCGTCGACTGATCGACAAAGTTGACGGTCAGGTTTTGTGGCGCCGAAGGAGGTTCTGCAAGAAGTATACTCTCTTCGAGATTTTTGCGCGGAACGCGCGTTTCATCCACCGAATTCTCTACACGAATTCTTTCGCGCGCGCGTTTCAAGTTGAGTAAATTATTCCTTTTGTCAAATAGCTTTTCATGCCGTATATATAAATCTAAATTACAAATTTAACATAGTTTAATAATTTCTACAAGACTTCGACTAATCACTCGAGCGCGATTTTATTCGTTAAATTGAGAAAAAAACATTGTAAACTCCGTTTTCTTTCTCACACTTCTCGTTTTCTAATTTCCTTGTTTTAATAAGCACGTGACATTCGAGCTCGGGAACGATATTAGCTCGAGATCCTAATGAGAAACAAAAAACAACACGAAGACGAACATCTTGCAAAAGATTTTTTTTTTTACTCACGTGTACAAGGCATTTTCTTGGGATCCTTTTCCGCCCTATAATAACCCGGGTCGCAGCGACACTCGGTGAACGCGTAATCGGAGGCTTTGCTGTGCTCCGGACACGGTTCGCACGCGTGAGAGCCGGCATCGTGTTTGAATTTACCTATCGGGCACTCCTTGCACTCTTGCTTATCAATGTCGGCCTGATAGCCGGGCTTGCAGTGGCATCCGCCCGACGAAAGGTACCACTTGCCGTCACCTTTGCAGAGGAAGGTCGGCTCCTGGATCTTGACGGCGTTCGCGACGCAAGTGCCGATCGTTTGTTCGATCACCGTGACCTCCTTGCCGGTCGGCGTAGCCGGGAAATGGGCAAAGTTTACCGAGGTCTCGGGACAGCTGATGTAATACACCTTGATGGCGAGGATCGATATGCACGCGCCCTGATCGCGGAACGCGAAGTAAACGCCTTTTTTCGTTACCGGAATCGACTTCACTTCCGTGTTTATCACCACCTCGGTGTTCGTGTTGAACCTGCCCTCGCCCGCGGCGATGCGACCTAATATGAAGAAGATCGTTCCATTGACTTAAAAATATTTGTCCTAAATAATGAGAACGAGTTGAGGAGGATTTTATACGAAATAACACACGCGGAACATAAATTAGAAAAATTTCCAATTTCTATTTTTTTATAGTTTCTCTAAAACAAATTTTTACTACGTTCTTTTTTTTGTTTTTTGTTTAAAGAGCGAGCGTTAGAAAGTAAAGTTCCTTGTGAGGAGGTTTCGAGTTAATCTTTCGATCTCACACTTTATTACATCGTTCACTCACCGATAAGTTTATAACTCTCGGGCTCCCACGGAGGCGGCTCCTTGGTGGCGGCGTCGAACTCGTAGTAGAGCAGACTGAAGGTCTCCTTGCAACTTAGCGCGTTCCCGGGGAACAGCGAGCAGTCGCGGGTCGTGAATTTGATTTCTATGTACATGCGGTTCGCCGGGCCCCTCTCGATGAACGGCGTCCACAGCCAGTTGTTAACGTTGTTGTAAGCCACGTCGCACACAACGTAACTCCGCCAATTTATTCCCTTGTCGAAATTCGTGAAGGATTCCTCGACCCACTGCAACAACACGAAAAACACAAAGAAATGAGAAGCCGGGGAATGTTTCAGGAAAAGATCTTTCTTTCGTCTCGCCTACTTTGTTGAGTGAGAGTCTAATGATGTGACCTGTTAGAGTAGCCCCCCTCTGTCGCGCAAGTTAGAAAAAGTGTCTTTGAAAAATATCCCAGGGAAAGTGATTATGTGCGTCCCGTTAGGTCAGTAAAAATTTTGTTATTCTGACCCAATTTTCTCTGGTGTTACCACCAACCGTGACAAAAGCGAGAAAGCACCACCCGTCGTCATTGTCGTCGTCGGTCGACATCGAGCGACCGTAGAATCCACCCTTGGTAAATGACGAGGCGGAGAAGACCGGGTCGTCGACTTGCGACAAACAGACCGCAAGGAATTACCGGCGCGCGTTACCATTAGTTTTATTGCCCCCTTCAGTTCTCTCGGGCTCGTCCCGAGTGCGACCGCAAAAAGTTCCGACCGGAGCAAGAAGGATCCATCGTCGTTGTCGTCGTCGTCCTCCTCGTCTTCGTCGCCGAAATCTTCCCTCTTTCTTTCTCTCTTTTCCCTATATCTTCATATCCTTTCTTTCTTTCTTTCTTTCTTTCTACATTCGCCTCCACTGTCCTCGTCTCTCTCTCTCTCTTTTACGCGCTTCTCAGCTCTCGCGTATTTCATACTCGGACCAGGAAAGACTCGGCAGGTAAGGAGTGACAAAAAACGGGTAGAACCGAGGCGGAGAGGCCGTGCGCGTGTGCGTCTCTGTATGTGAGCCTCTTATCCAGAAGATTTCCTCGCGGACGTGTTTCCGGCAGGCGGGCTGCAATAAATTCAGCCGCGCCGGCTACCCGGTTGCAAAAGGGAGATTATTACGGGGACGATGACGAGGTCGAAAAAATTTCATTAAAGCACTGCCGGCGAAAAAAAGCTTTTTCAGCGAGACTGCGCGCGGAGCAGCCGAAAGAGTAGCCGGGACTCTGGAGGAACAGCGTTCGCAATTCGCCGTACGTTCGCGCATCGAATTACGATCTCCTTCGCACGCCTCCGATCGCAATTAATAGTTTTTAGCGGGAATCGCGAAACTGGATTTTCGCCGCTCTTAAATGCGGCCGCCGCGCTTCGTGTGTGCTTTCTTTTGCGGCAAAATATATATCTCCTCTACGTTCTCGTCTCGCGAGAGTTTAATTAAATTAAAATAAATTAGCGCATGTGCGCGAGGCATTGTTACGTTAATTGAATATCTACAATGTTAAGTAAAATATATTTTCGAAAGTCAGAAAAAGATACAGATGAATAAAAATGTAAATCGCACATTTTTGCGAAACATGACACGACAATACAAAACTCAGATATATATATATATTACGCGCGTTCTATCCCGTCTAGCCATTTTTTTTCCTATTTTTCTGCCAATCAATATTCATATCCCGTTCAAGAATTAGTAGAGAAACGAGAAAATGCACTACCAGCGCCGCGTGTTTATTTCGACGCCTCCGCCGAGGTTCTTTATCGTCTGGGAAATTTCATTAGTACGGTAAAATTCATCTTCCTTTTCGCGCTGGGCGCTCCATGGCCGTGTCTATGCCCGCTGCTTTTATCCCGCTGCAAGCTTGCAGCGGGGAAAAAGGCGGCGGAGAGACGCGCGCGCGTCGTTAACGCCGCGCGGCATTTAATTGGATCGCGCCGAGAGTCGTCCTCTTTTTAACGCGACGCGTCGATTTTTCGGCGAGACGGATTTCCCACCCGGCGTGACCGCCCGTGAAATTACTCATCGGAAGGAGAAAGAGAGAGAGAAAAAGAAAGAAAGGAAAAAAAAAAGACGATTAACCGCTGCCATATCTCATTGCGATCTCACAGCGTCGTCGTTTCCGCCACTCGTGCACGCACAGATGCAAGACGTATTTTTCTCGCGCCGATATTACCGTTGGAATTCCGTTCCTTATGTCGCGCGAGGTTGGTTTAATTAAATTATTTTATTTAATAATTGCGTTTTCGATTAATTAATTTTTTTTTAAACGAGAACGAGTTACCAGGACAGTTTAGTTTAGATACATCGTAAAAAAGTGTAAAAAACTTGTAAGTTATTTTAAATCGTCGATCGAACCGGATCTGATTAATTCTCTTCGCGGAATTTCCAACGACGAAGTTCTAGTCCGTACAAGTTAAAGTCCATAAGTGTTCGACATAATATCGGCGACGCGAAAATATCATTGGGTCAGCGGAATAGCGCGAGTAGATTTTTTTTTCCTCGCTTGCAATCGTCCATCGAATATAACTGAGATTTTTTTGGCGCACGACGGTCGACCGATGATCGTTTGATGATTCGAAAACTGTGCCGCGGTTAGGTGGTCTCGGTGGTCGAGTATCGATCGCACATTCTTGCGCCTCGCCGCAGCAGGTAGATCTGTCTCGCTATTCTTTCCGCACAAACGACGACGAAGGGTATAGAATGAAGGGGTAGCACGTGCGAACGGTTGTTGGTTTATTTTATTTTTTTTTTCTTACTCTTTGGTTTCCCGTGAGGGGTTAGAAACACGCTGGCGCAGAAGTATAAATCACGAAACCCGAATTAAGGCATATTACACTCGAATCCTACTATTTTCCGTGTTTTTTTAAGTAAAATAAAACTTTCCGATGTCTCTGTTCTGTGCGCCGTGTAATCCTTTGTTGTGGGATACAAAACTTTTACGGCAAAAATAACCCGCCGTCCCGACGGATTCTTATTACTCCGCAAACCAGCTATTTGTCTTGTTCCTTCACGGTTAGACATCTGTAATCCGCCCCGGAGAAAAGGGCCCACGGACAAAAGGTACAGCAAAATTTGGGAGTCATATGGTCGGCGGTGGCCGTAGCTACCTGCGAGCCACCCCGGAGCGCGCTCGCTTCTGTTCCTCGCCGAGGAAAAAGAAAACCATCATTCGCCGCCCATGGCTTTTCTCGCGGATCACAGCACGACAGTAAATAGATACGAGTCGATGGCTCAGAAGTAAAGCCAATAAGCTCGGAGTGCGCGCGCGCGCTTCGAGATAAACAGAAAAAAGAGAAGAAGAACGAAAGATAGACGTAGGATGCTGCCGCTGCCACCCTCGGATGGGGAAACTGCCCTCCGTGGCAGTAATATCGCCACCATAATCGCAATTCCGACGGCGTAGTCTCGGATAGGGAGGTTAGCGGGAAGTCTGTACGAAGAGTTTCACGCGAGGAGAGAGAGAGAGAGAGAGAGGAAAGAAGAGAGGGGAGGACGTTACGAACTTTTAGTCCGAGGGGTTCGCGGATCTTAATATATATTGAGCTCTCCTCGTATACCGGGGGTTAACCCTCGCCCTTGGGGTGAGGTTGCATCGACAGGCACGTAGGGGCTGATTCTTCTCCGCCGAGCTACGTGCATTCGGACCGCTCGCTCTTTTCTCTCACGACGGACACGTACCGCATCCAGACGCGATCGAACTTGTCCCTCCTTTCTTCTCCCCTTGTTCTTACCGTCACTTAGCCGACACCTTGGCAGAATCGACGCTAATTGCGATCGCAATAAAATTACGTCGCGTGAAGAATTATTAGAAAATCAAATTTACCATAATATAAGTAATTTTCATTAGCGCGTATTAATAATACACGTTGCAGCGTATATTAATATTGTATATATAAATAATATTCCATTGTAAATATTATATTGTCGAATAATCAATATTGTTTTGTGTAACGCGAGGAAAATAAATTTATTCTTAATTTCCATTTAACTTTGTTCTTTCACATCCGTTCGTACGTGAATGTGAAAGCGCGAGAGCGACGTGAAAAAAAAAAAGCCGATTGCCATTTTTGGAAAATACGTAAAGAGGCAAATTTAATGAGCGTCCCGTCATTACACCCTCTCGTAGGAAGTTCATTAACTCGAACGCTCGTGGAATGGTGGCCGTTTTAAACACAATGGTACAGATATCGTCCGCGATACAATGCAGCGTCCCGGACGAGGGTGGCTCGTCGTCCGTTACGGGCGAACAAGTGCACATATGTGTGTCCCCGGGCAGGGCGGCCATCCCTCGAATGGACACGGCGCAAAGCAGGCGGAGGTTGGTTACGCCACGCGCCCAATCGAAAACTTTATGTAACCGTTTATTCCGCGCACCCCAAAATCCGATATAACCGTATTTCGGGGGCGAAAGATTGGGCAGGAAGGCCGTTTAAGGAGGCATCTCCTCGGCACTTAACCGAGATTTTCCTCCCTTTTCCTAGCTTTCGTAGAAACGCATACGCGAATATATACGTGTATATGCGTGCACGAGGAGATGGTGGAAGAGATCGTCGGTGAAATAAGGAGCTCGGGAGGGAGAGAAGGTGTCGGGCGAGAATTTATTTCTGGATTATTTCCCAGGGTTGGAGGGAAATGCCGCGTGGGTGGGGGATCTTCCTTCCGAGAAAAGGACAAATCGTTCTCCACCGCGGGATCGAAACGCTGCGTCCGGGAGAAGCAATTTCCAACCCGCGAGATTTACGACGCGAAGATCAACTCCCTCTCGCCCCTCACGCGCCAAGAATCGCGCGAAATTCGGCTATCCGACGCCCGATGTTTCTATTTGCCACGCCGGGGCGAAATTGTATCGGGGGGAGGAGGGGAGGAAGGGATGATCGTCTCTCTCCTTCGCGAAGAAATTTTATTTCTGATGCAAAAAAAAAGGTTCCGTCCTCAACGATAAAAAAAAAAAAAAAATCAGTCTTTCGATATGTAGGAAATGATTGAGAAAAAACATCGTCTGTCGGCGACAATTTTAAATTTACATTATCGGGCGCGCATATTTCCCGTGAGAATTCGCGTAAACGTCTGTCACGTATCGAATCGCGAATGTGTTTACAGGAAGAAGATCCGCTTCGCTATGTAAGACGAGATTATAATACTTAATGACCGGGCGTTATGCCAGCTTCATTAAGTTCATCGCCGTGCCAAGAAATGTTTTTTTTTTTTCTGTTTTATTTTTTTCAAGATCCATGATTATTTTAGAGAAACGGGTTTTCGAGAGAGTGCGCCGCCTTTTTATTCGTCGTCGATGGAGTCGCTTGCTACTTGTCGGACGGCCGACGACAGCTCGTACGTCTTGCGATAACCACCGATCCGTAATGAGCCTAACCGTCGTCGTAATATTTCGAGTTGGCACTGCGGCCGGCGTCGTCAGCGTCGCGTGTCAAAAGGGCTGAACGCGCCCCCCCTGACGAGACAGCGCGCGTCACGCGGTAACGAGAAGGGCTGAACGAGGCCACGTGGATTGAACCAGACAGGCTTGAATTTCCCCAGCGGGTCTTCTCCGCCCGACGATTTTAGAGAGAACGAAACCGAACTGATTTCGATCAGTTCAATTAATTGACGATCATACGCAGATATGAAAGTAGCGTAAAAAAAATCGCGTACTCTTTAAAGAGAATATTTTTATATAATCCAGTGCAATGTATATTGAAAATAGGCAATTGTTTTAGATCGAAATGTTATGATTCGTTTCGATGAAAATGCACAAATTTCACTTTTTTCTTTGATAAACTTTATATTGTTCTAAATATTTTAACTTCGCGATATCTCTCCGTTATGACCTTCCATCCTCGCAATTACGAGGCAATGTCAATACACACCCTAATCGCGGCGCGTATACACTCGACACTATTTTCTCAAACGCCTTGCGTAGGGGTGGCCGCCCTCCGCATGGTTTTATGCTAATTCGAACGTTCACACTTGGCCCCGCTTCAGCCCAGTTAGACGACGGAGGAAGCGCCGGCTTTATAAAATCGTCACGAATTAGCCGGAGGGTCCGCGCTCTCTCCCGCGCCGGTCGGGAGGGGTTGGAGTTTAATATCGAAAGGACCCGGTCGCGCGCGTCGAGCTGTGCCGACTCTCCACGCACGCCCCTGGACCTGTCAGTTTGACGTATCGCAGTCGCAGGAATCCATTATATAGTCAATTACTCCTCGTGATAGGGAACGCGCAACGGACTGTCGTTCTCTCTCTCTCTCTCGATCTCTCCTCCTTTCCCCGACCTCCTCAGTGCATTCGCGCCGAGCCAGATCGCACAAATACATGAGCGCAAATTCGTTCCACGCGCGCGGAACTCGCTGATCAAGTGGAGAATGCGATCCGAATGCATCGCAAACGATTACCTTTTGCTAAATACACCGGCGCAAAGTTGGCACCGCGCTTTGGAGATTTTAATGCTCTAAAAAAAATTTGTTTTTGCGATCGACTCAACGTGTGTACATCTCGCGAACGCACATATCGCGCAGATCTAATCCGGTCAGTCGTTAATCCAGCCGGAGTCCGTCCCTTATCTTGTACATTTCCCCGCCGTGACATTTTGACGACTGTCTTGTGTGTCTCGCGGGAAAGTTCGGCCAACTTTAATAAGACTTAGAAACAAGCCTATATAACGGGAAGAGGGAATCTCGCCGTCGCCATCGCCGTTTCCTTCTCGCCCACCCTCCATTTTGTACCGTCAATATATTCCGCTCTGTTCTCCCTCCTCCTCGCCCTTCTTCTTCCCCGAGTCCATTATCACTGATCCTGCGGTACGAAATTCTCGTGGAAAGACGCGCGTGGTACCACCGAGATTTCAGATGAAAGCGCATTAAGCTGCGAACACACACACACACACACAAACCGCCTGATTCCACGAGATACACGAACGCGTTCGTATATCCGCGCACGATGAACGGCACGAAGGCATCGAGGAGGAAACGAGGAGCGAGGAGCCACTCGAGGACTCGCGTCAATAAACACAGTCTCGTCTAACGACGCGATTCGCATGACGGATATACAGATCTGAAAGTGGAAGAGAGAGAGAGAGAGAGAGATGGAAGAGGGACACACCGAGCGCGAAGGAGGAAGAAGAAAGGCGGCTGTGCGTGCAGAAAAAGAGAGAGACCGAGAGAAGAGAGAGAGACAGAGCGCGGCGGGAACAAGAAGACACCGGGTGGAAAGAGAGAGGCAGAAGGAGCGGCAAGATGAAGAGGAAGAGAAGGAGAAGGAGGAACGAATGCGGAGGCAACGGCCTGCAGAGGCCCCGAAGGCCGTTCACATGAATACCAGTCTTTCCATTAGTACTCGAATGGAGCGGAGAGAGAGCCGCGCCGCGGCCCAGGTCTCATCTCGATGCATGATCGATACTCGCAGATCCAATCTTTAGCCGGGCAACCTCGCGATGCCCGGCCGGACCACCGCGAGATACAATGTAAACCGGGGGTACACCGCCGCTTAACCCCTGTGTGTTTCTCTCTCTTTCTCTCTCTTTCTTTCTCTCTCGTTGCGCGTGTGTCTTATATCAGGTACGGAGGACGATATCCGGGCGCGGTAACCACCAAGAGCGGAGCGGCCGGTCCGACTCTCTTTCTCTCTCTAAAGGGTCGTTAAACACGATCTCCTTAAGATCTCTCCCCGGTCCTGGCTCGGTCTATAAACGAACTCGTACACCGATACCGATCGGGATGTATCGCGGGACCCTAGACGCGGGACCTCGCCCTTTGTACGTCGTCGTCGTCGTGTACGTACACGCGCAAGGAACGAACTTCTTTAGTTTCGCAGCAGAATATAGCACGGATTTTCGAGGTCAGCAGTGGTAGCGCGACGGCACATACCTACACGATAAGTGAAGGTAGTAGAGAGAGAGAGTTCGCTCGAGGATTCGTGTCTGATATGTGATCGCGCGCCGCAGAAACGATTCAATACGTGAGTATCGTTTCGTTCGATTACGCTCGTTAGAAAGATCGCTATTTCATTGATACGCTTCTCGCGAAACGTACGTGCGTTTGGTGATGGAATTGCGAAGAATCCAGAATTTTACGCGATCAAACTTGACGAAAACTTGAGTTCTCCGAGTAACATTTTCATTCAATGTCCCTTTGCAATTTTTTTCTCGCAATTATATGTTTTTGTTTTACAAAGTAGGTAAAAAAATCTACTCGTGTAACGAACGAGTCAATGACGAAACAAACAAAAAAAAAAATACTACGATAAAACATTTGTCAGACGTACTGCGAATGCATTTTCCCTCCCTCTTTTTCTCCCATTTCTCACACGCACACGTACGACACAAATACATGTCCTTTATTACACCGTAATTCCAACTTCCTCACTTTCGTCACGCGTAGAGAGTCGAAGCTCGCCTTCGAAGCGAGCAACAAGCTGACGTAGACGTAGAATAGCTTTCCGCGAGAAGGGTGGGATCTGATACGTGTTGTCGATACGACGTGACGCCGGGAAATCGTGAAGGATCGCGCGACGGACGGAGAAAGGAAGGATCGATCAGTCGCGTCCGTTCGGACGAACGGACTCCTTGCTCTCGCACCTTCCTCATCCCTCTTTTCTCCCTCTTTTGTCGGCGCGCTCTGTCAGGCTTTTCCAAATTGACTTTTGCTCCGACTGTCACTTCTATTCCGCTTCCTCCGTACGACCCTCGGCTACCAAAGAACGCTTGGTATGCGCGTCTCGCGTCGGAGGAAAAGCCTTCCCTCCTCTTCCTCTTCTTCTCTCTTTCTCTCTCTCTTTTTCTTATCACTATTCGATAGGCTCCTTATTTCGGAGCAACGTCGGTTCTCTGCGGAATGAATCATCGATCCTGCGTGCGTGTGGATTTTCGCCTCGCGCGCGTATGCGAGCGGCATACCAAAGGGGGGAGGGGAAGCAGGGAGACTTAGAAATACAGTCACTCTCGGGGTTCTCTCGCAGCTCTCGTAGCTAGCTCAGAAGGTCCTTTGAGGGGTAGAGAGAAGTGCACGATGCGGATCCGACCGCTCGACCCTCCGACAAATTGGCAATCCAGTGAAGAGAGAGCGAGAGAGAGAGAGAGAAATTGTCAAGGGTCGGTCGGTTGCGTTTCGATCCGCTCGAATCGTTATTCCTCCTTTCATGCGTCGCGTTAGATATCGTTCGGTTAGCGATTGCGAGGCACTTGAGTTGTTACGAGCCAGTTTGCCTCTCGTACGAAAACTCGAATGCGCAAGGAAAGTTGTGTGCCTTATGAAAAACTTACATTTATTTGCGTAACTTGTATATTTCTAACGAAGAGATCGAAGCGTTGTCACGAATAATGAATATTAAATGGCATCTTAATTGCCAGTGGCATTGCGTTTAAGTAGAAGAATAATATTAATCAGCAGCGCGTTGAGAATAACAATGGCGCGTATCTAATAATCTCCAATTATTTCGACTCGCATGTGGACACAGCTGTAACGTTTTCATTAGTTGTATTTTAATCCGCGACTGCTGGACAAACGAAGGAAGAATGTACACGATCAATTCTCCGTCCCGAGGACAATTGACGAATTCAATTCCCGACAACTCGCGACGATCCGTTCCACTCGACTGGCGCACTTCCACGCTGACTGTAAAAGTTCTCCGAGGGGGCGGCCGGTCGCACGTGAACTCGCACGGTTGCTTTAACCATTTTCCCTTCCCGTCTCTTCTCTCTCTTTCTCCCATCTTTGTATCCTGTATCATCCATTTATCTGTCGTCCTCGCGCGCCACGCACGCAGGGTCGATGAAAGGGAGAGACGAGCAGGGCGGAGGAGGAGGCGCGCACCGGTTGCCGCACCCGTGACACTCTCTCGTGTCTCGCCGTGCTCACCTCCGCGTCCCTGCTTGCCTTCCACCCCTTTCTTTCCGCTGTTTTCCCCATAGGCAACGTGGTCACGTACCGGTCGTCATGGAAACCCGCGCCAATCGTGATGGAAACTCAGCGCTGGCACGCGTTCTCTCCGTCTCTTCTCCCTATCTCGCTTTCCCTGATCTTCGTTCTCTATTTATCTCTCTCCCTCTCCCTCCTCGCTATAGCGTATTCACATCTCATTCCCTCTCTCTGTCGTTTCCAAATTATCTCTCGCCCCATCGTGCTCCTTACCGCCCGGCGACCTCTCTATCCCGTTCCTCTGATCATCCCCGAAACCCTCCGTCGTCGCATCCTCGCTTCGCCGGTCGCCCAGTCTCGTTAGTTTAACCCACGCGCGCCGAATCGTAATGGGAAACGTACAGATGCATTAGGACAGGCTTTGCCATCCTAATAGATATCTCGTCGGTAGGCAGTACGCGTTCTGAAAGGCATCGCCGCACTTTTCGGATTCTCCGTCAGCTTTTTTCTTTTTTTTTTTTTTTCAACCGACCCTTCTCTCGCGAGGGTTGAAATTATGATGCGGGCGTTTTCTTTTCGCCGGTAAAATTTCCCCATCCGACGGTTGATTTCTATTGATCAACTTGATCAAATTGCGTGAGTGACAAACTTGTTGAAAATTCGCGCGCGTGTATATACGCGCGTCGCTTTCACGTACGTAAAGCCGCGGCGCATCGCTGACATCGTTGAACACAGGTCAGATCGATAAAGACGACACACGATCGCGCGGCTAAAGAAACGCACGTACACGAGTCGGCGAGTGTTCGCCACATCGGCCATGCAACCTGGCTCACGTACAATTGGCGTCGTAAAACGCGTTTGACCTTTTCCGAAACGCGGCTTCTCCCAAGCCCGTATTCGCCGCACGCGATCCCATTAATTCATCGTGAATTCGAGATCCGTCAAAAGGGAGGATAGAGAGATCATAAGGTCGGATTTATGGGCCGCGATGCGGCGAGCCTACCTGCGCGGTCGAGGCCCGCGTCCTCACCTGAGAGGAAACAGATGGCAACCGCGGTTTTTCGTATTCACCGGGGATCCCCGCCTTTATGATTTTAATTCCTAGAAACTGCTTTTTCGGACGAGACCGCATCTTCGCCGAGAGATACGGTACGTTTCTCGAATACGATCGTCCCGCATGGAGGTCGCGCGCGGCCTGAAAGCTAAAAGATCGACGGAGAGACGACGACGATGCCTGTCATCTCAACGGACAGATGACGAGACAGGAATATTCCGAAAGCTTTCCTTCCATATCTTATACGTTGAACTCTCTCAACACAAAGGCGGTCGTGGAAAGATAATTCTGTCGACGTGTGTTTCAAAATTGTGTTCTCTTCTCCGGAAAGAAGAGACAAAACTATTTTGCACATCTTTCTAGAATATCTATTTTGTTTCTCTCTTATCAACACCGGAATGTTGGAATATTCCGCTTCGAGCGCATAAAGAAACGCGCGGTGAACAAGTTCGGTTTCTGTATGTTCGCGCGCGCGCGCGCGATCGATCGCGTATAATAAAGCAATCAGCAGCGCTCGTAAACGCTTCGTATTTATTTATTTGTGCGTAATCGCTCGACATGACAGTTCGATGACAGTGTATATCAAATGCCCAAATTTCTGGTCAGGGGGAGAGGGTCGGTAACACCGGGAATCAATATTTACACAAGACGGTCTATATGCAGTTCTCGCTGCTGCAAGAGAACACAAGGGCGAGAGAAACGGGCAGGCTTTTATTAATCCTCGTGAAAACGGAAGGCGATGGAGATTGACACGCGTGTATGTACATAATGCCGTTCGCGCGCGCGTGTGCGGTGGTTCCCAGGAAACGGTTCGGTCTCCTGTTATGTCTCTCCGCGCCGGTCTACACTTAGGCTAGGTCAGCGTGTGTCCACGATCAACGAGAGATCGATCCATCAATTATTACGGACGGACGGATAATTATCCCGACGTTTCTCAGAATGAAATTCCTTTTCGGTTCAAAGAAATTTTCGAATTTCCGAGCAAAACAGTTTCTTTGACAAATGCTTATGATTTATGATCCTCTCCACCCGGCTTTTCGAATATTTTAATTATTAATGTAACGTTCCAAGTTCGAAGCCTCGGGAATATTATACTTGCGGCCACGGCAAATATTTGCTCGATGATACGAGAACCCCGCTTGCTCGAGCGAGCGTAATCGCTCGAGCACGTAGTCGTCGGGGCAAATCGTCATCGTCGGAGGCTTCGTCGCCATCTGTCGCGAAATCTCACCCCTCTATGCAGAAATAAACACACACCGCCCGGATATAGATATTGCGGTCGCGGAGAAACGAAGCGCAATCACGTTTCCCGCTGAATGGCACGTGTCTCGACAATCATGCAGATTCGTGCGGAGAATGGTCGTGATTTAAAAATTAAATCTTAATCGGACGGAATTCGAGAGAGAGAGCCCACACGCGCGTCGAGATCGCAGACACGCACGCGGAGAGACAGACACGCGGACACATGTGTGTCCTCGAACTGGATGGCCCATGGTTTTCCCCTCCTTCTTCTTGTCTCTCTCTCTCTCTCTCTCTTTTGGTTCGTTTGCCTGAAATATTTCAGCCAGTTAAAACGCTATCAGTTCTAATAAACGATCATTCGTCTGTTTCGTCCTCCCGACGTCGTTAATGTCGGGAGAACACGATGGCGGAGGCAGAAGGAAGGAGAACAACTTTTTTTTTGTTTGTTTCAACCTGCACAGTCACCCGGTGTATGCCCGCGCGAGGGAAGAAAGAGAGAAAGAGATCGGCAATCCCCCGAGATCGGCGGCGATGATCGGCCGACGAGCGAGCGAGCGCGCGATGACGATCACCATCTCGCGCGCGGGTCAATGTCACTCTCAATAAATAGATAACGCCGCGCGTTTACGTCGGTGTGAATCACCCGAGTCATCCCCGTGGTTAAGCAGATAAGACGATCTCCCGTTACAAGGGAACAAAGGGGCGATTATCGAGAATCGGAATTATGAGGATCGCGCGATTCATTAATGCGGCTTAAATCTCTCGCCCGAGCCAGTCGTCGCGTTATCTCGAATTTATATACACGTAACATGATTTATAGTAACTGAGGGGAAGAGGGGGGTCGTGTTGCGTAATACGATCTGATAAGCGGACCGCATCTCTCAGTGGGTTAACACCTCTGTAAATTGGACGCCCGACGAGAGGATAAAAATATGATTTAATACGATCATTTTGACTTATTTCGGTCTCTCCCTTATTTACGTCAGTTTTCATAAAATTCTGAAGGATTCCTGCCATCGCAATCAAAACTCGCATATCTGTGTTGATTCATTTATTTTTTCTTTTTTTTTACTATTGAGAAGAAAACATTTACTCTCTCGCTATTGTATTATATTTGTTTCGATTGAAGATTCACATCGTCTGATTCGACTACAATCGAGTCGCCTTAATCCAGCGTCAAACAAACAAAAAAACTTACGGTGTCGATCGACATTTGTGGATTCTCTCTTCCTCTCACTTCGAAAAAAATCCTGTGAAATGCCTCGCGCGCGCGGCGGAAAAAAAAATCATGCATTATTTGTCAAAGCGCACGGTGGCGGCGCGCTTTTGAAAAAGTCGATAGTAATCCAGCCGCGAGGTCATAAAACGCGGAAAAAAGCCCCCCTCCCTCCCTCGTTCTCCTCCCGTGAAAGGGGGAGGAAAAGAAGTGCGCGCCGGGAGTGATTAATCCCGTGGAAACGGCTCGCTGCGCCGAGCGACTCGTGTGACCGATGGCGCGTACCAGAATAATCCACCGAGGTGGTTCCATTCAATCATTCGGCTCGTGGGATTAATTCCGAGGGATTAGCATTAATTTCGTTTCCTCGCCGCGCGAGGTCGGCCGACTGTCTTCTGAGTACGTACGTCCAGAGGAAGAGGAGGAAAGGCGCCGAAAGTGAAAACGGAATTCCAGAGATTTCCCGATGTCGTTTTGACGCGACGTCGGGAATTCTATTCCCCTGTTTTGGACACCGCGTCGACCGATCGCGTTGGACACATCGCGTGTCCAACGAGCGGAGAAAATGCGCTTAAGTATCCTATGTAGTTTTCCGGCAAACCCACGTTGTTATCTGATTTTTTTTATTAAGCTTGTTGTCGCGATAAAAGGGAAGAAATCAATCTTTATTTTTTATATTCTGTCAATCTAATCGTCCCGTTTCTCGCGTTTTAATAAACGATGCTCGACATCAATATTTCCGTCGCTATTGTCTGTCATACGGAAGTTTTTATCGCGATGTTATTTATTTAACTATAAATATATCCGCGGCGCTATTTTCCTCTTCCGCGTGCGGCACGAAGAAAGAATTTACGAGGCGAATTCCTGAAGGTTGGCGATTTTCTGCGCACAAACTCACTCAGAAATCGACCGCGAGGATGAGAACCGAAGACAAATAATTGGATTGGCTTCCGTGTAATTAGTATGCGGGATTTAACGAACGTGAAAAATGCTTGGGGAAGTTATACGAACGCAAAGTTTATTACGCGCCCGATCGCGTCGTTCCTCTCCTTCTCATCTTTGCATCTACGTGGTCGGTTTTTCTTAATTACGATCATATTAAGCGGCAAATTTCCTTTCGAGGAAAAAACAGTAAAATTTACGTACACGAGCTTTGACCACCGGATATATTACGATTAATTTTTAATAGACGGAGGGATAAAAAGACCGAGGGGTTTATTAGGTACATAAGAAAATTGCGCGTGAGAAATGCCCGCTCATCCGAGCGGTACTTAATCCAGAAACGATCGCGAGCAAAAGTCGACTCTTCGCATAATTTTGCGCGATAACAAAAAAACGGAAAAATAAATTTTTTCTCAAATTCTCGATAGTTACGTAAGAGACAAGAGTGAAACGAACGAAAATAAATTCGGGTTTTTACGAGAGAGAGACGCGCGCTCCACGCGCTCATTTGATATTGAATTTTACGGCCCTCATCACACTTTATCTTATCACGTTACATCTATTCCGACCATATTTGTCTCGTTTAAATGTATGGCAGCCTGACCTTAATACCTCATAAATAAATCGACCAACTCATATCCATAATTTGTCTCTCTCGTAACCGTTTGAATATAAAAACCGCATCTTTTTATATCAAAGACAGATTTAAATTCCGCCCCAATATAATCGTCATTTTTTAATTACGCGATGATAACGCGACGATTAATAAAAACGCGCATACGTTAAAAAAAGAAAAACTGTCGCGAGTTTCGCGCAAAATGCGCACCGATCGACTCTGGGGTTTGCAATTAAAGGATGCAGGCAGTTTGTTTCTGCGCGCCGCGGCGCGGTTTGATGAAAAATCTGTAATCGATACTTTTCGCTCGATGCGCCTGCATGCAAAAGAGGTTCCTTGATTATACGGGGTGGTCCTGGCGTACGCGCTGCCTCGGTGACACTTTACGAGTGAACGCGGCCGTTTTGCAATTCGAGAACTCGCCGACGCGTTTCCGTGAGAATGAGTTTTACTATTTCCCGCGCGCGCGTTACTCGTGCTCGATATCCACGTCGTTAAACGATCGCGTCCAAGTTTGCAATAAAACACATCCCGAACGTCACATCGTTTCGTCATCACATCGACGAGCGTGAAAATTTCCTCCGGAAATGGGACGATTAGAGAAAATACGAACGTGTTTCAAATACAATTGCCAAGTTTTGCGGGAAAGAATTATTTCAAAATGTCGCACTTGGATTTTTTCTAAGATTATATTCTATAAGCAAACTCAAATCTCTGGTGTCAAGGAAAATTATGAAACATTTGAAAAATGTTACAGTGGACACGTGTGATGTTATCTGGCACTGTTGTAATACCTTTACGATGATTATTCAAATGCGCGTCTCTCATTATTGACAATAACGCTCCCAAACACGATTTGTCAGAAGATCGGTATGCATGATCGCATCGTACATAGTCAACGGTTACATTTCGTTATCGTTCGCGTCGTCCGATATCGTATGACACGAGAGACGATAAATCGACGATAAATCGACGTGAAATCGAACGCTCGAGAGTCGTTTACTCGGAAAAGAAGCGGAAATGCGATTGCGTTAGCGCGAAATCGATTGTCTCGATTGGCAAAATTGCACATGTATCGTAAACGCGCGTGTTTCGCCTTCGGTTAGAGAGACGCAAGGTAAGCGAGAATCGCTCGGAGAGG
>QVNV01017187.1:0-13163 GCA_014825455.1 Pseudomyrmex pallidus | reverse complement strand
AAAAAAAAAAAAAAAAAAAAAACCTGGCACGAGACGTATAAAGATGTACTATTTATATTACATAATTATATTTTACTTATTTTATATAATTAATTCAGTAGTATACATATATATATATATATATTAACAAATGTACACACACACACGTTATGGTACACATTTACAATGCATGTTGATTTTCTGTCACCTTTCTATTTTTTCCTGTGTTTTTTGTGTCTTTTCCTCAGATTTCGTAATCTCTCAGGATTTTCGGCTATCATTGGAAAATGAAGAGCAAAAATTGTAAAAAACTGAAAGGTCTACAATGTGGATTTCACATAAACGTAAGCGATATTATGTCAAATTGTATGACGAGCGCGTGAAAAACACAAGTGTGTGATCACTGCTCCATGCATTGGTCCTGCTGTAATCCATATCTCCTTTGCATCTCCTCCTCTATAGCTTGTAATTGTTCCCTGTTCTGTTCCTGCGTCATCTGTTCCATCAGTTCGTGATTGTAAGTGGAGTGCAACATTAGGGCCAGCACACCAGCTCGCGACGCCATGTTCGAACGGATCTGTCTCTCCTGTTCCACAAGCTCGTCGATCTTCAGCCACTGCCTGACCCTCTCCATGTCTATCTCCGCTCGTCGCAGTTTCTCCCACATGTAGTGTCTCAAGCAGCTCTTCTTCGGAGCGCGACAAAATTCACCGGTGGCGTCGAACACGTTCGTAACTAACGGACAGCCGCAAACCTCGGTGTCGCCGACCTTGGGATCCTTGCAGTGCTCCGGGCAGAGAACGCGCAGTCTCTTGCAATATGTTCGGTTTATAGGATTGTAAAAATCGCAAAACATCACCTGGCCTTCGATACGCGTCTTGACACTTGAGCCAAATGACGCCTGCGACTCATACTGTAAAACAACACAAGCGGAAAATTAGATTTCATTTTAGAATATATTGTTATTTAACGGTTTCGTTTTGTAATACCTTGTTGAAACACTTTTCCATATGCTTGATGGCGCTTCTCGAGTGGATCTCGTGGCCGCATGTGATACAGTACGTGCTGCTTTCCGTGTCGTCGTTGTCGTCCACTTCCGCTTGCGGATCGATGGTCGCATGTCTCGCGCGTTCGACGATGTGGTCCAACTCGACGTGTCTCTTGTCCAGCTCGTGCAGTATCCTGCGAACGTCGTGCTGCTGCTTCCTCACGGATTCCAAGGCGCGTCTGTTGTTTTGTTCCGCGATGCACGCGGTGAGGGACCATTCCTGTATGCGCTGCGGTAGCACCTGATAGATTCTGTTGGTCGCCAATTTCAAACCGCAATCGTCGGAACAGTACTTGCTCCCGGGTCGCGATTGCTTCGTACAAGCGGGTCCGTAGCAATGACGCGGCGACTCCAGATAATCGTTTCTCTCGTTACTCGAGTCTCGCTTGCGTTTCTTGGTCAATTTTATTCCCTTGTTGAGGCTCTTCGAGGATTTCAACGGATCTCCCAATCGCCGACAGGTTCGCTGAATACATCGAAGCTTCAACCGTACGGAGGGTCCAAATTTTTTCAAGTGTCTGGACATGAGAAATTAAAGATTATGGTGTTATAAAACAAATTACGTTACATAAATTTTCAAGTTGGGTTTTGTATTTACTTGCAAGCATCACATTTCCCACAGTTTTCTGTACGCAAACATCCTGTACACTCTCCGCATCGTTTGGAAGATTTCTTCTCTATTCTAGGATCCCAAGACGCGTCATGCTCGTATCGATGATTCCTCTCCTTCTCTTTGTACTTTTTGTGTTTTCTGTCTTCCTGATCGGTTCTGCGTGGTTTGTATCTTGTTACCAAGCTTGGATCTTCCTCTTTACAACGCTGCGCACGTCAATAAATTATTTTTACAATCAAGATCAAATTTTTCTTATAGTTAGCTTATAAAAAGTAATGTGCTTACAACACAGAAAAATTGTTTTATATGTTTTGCATCTTTCTCAGTTATGTTTATACAATCACCGTGATACCACTCCTCACACGCGTCACATCCTCTGAAATAAGAATAAAATATGTGAGATTAGCAAATTTCTTCTAAAATATGTCAGTCAAATGAAAGTTTCAATACTTTCAATCACTTACATCATAAAACGAGAACTGTCAGAGCTTCTACAGATACAATAGGCCTGTCCATCCTGTTTTAGTAATGTTGCGATCTTGCTCTTCCTTTCTGGAAGCATAAACTGCTTCGCTATTTCTTCTTTCTGTATGTGAAAGTAAAAATTCAGACATTTTCTCAGAACAAATAGGTTATACATTTTTTATTTTGAATATTATGTAACTTGTGCGTGGACAATAAAAATTTATATAAATTAGAAAATATATTTTAATTTTCATACATCTGTAGTGCAATTTTCACGAGTTTTATGTAAATACAATTACATGTACTTACACAACATAAACAAAAACAATTTTATACTCACCGACAAACTAGTTTGTCTTTTATCAGCCATTGCCGAAGATAGCGTACAACAAATTCGCAGTAAAACTATTTCTATACAAAGAAACTCGCGTTATAATTTTGCAATTTATTTACACACTCGTACTTTGCTTATAACCATCGCAAGTCGCAATTTCATCGAGCTTCGACTACATATATATAGACTGGAAGAAAAACAATCTGCAGCCATTTTTGAAATGGTTTTCAACGCACTCTGTAGAGTTCGCAATAGAGACAATCTCGCGCGACCGGGGCATACACGCCATAAGATCTTACTTGAATGCGTGCCCCCACCACCTCGGTATTCTTGGTGCTAGCCGGCTCGATCTTTCATCACTGAATGAACCAAGCTCGTTAGTCGATTAATCGTACGAGTTCGATTCATCGTTGATCGATTAATGTCGTTCGACCGCGCCACCTGATTGTTAGCCAATAAACGCGCGATGCGACCGATAATAACTCATTGCTCAAACGTGTTTTCATCGGATAGGATGTCGCAAGTCTGATTCAATTTTTAATCGCATCGTCGATCAATTCCGCGAGTTAATCAACCGATTGAATTAATTGGAGTTGGATCGCGCGAGTCCATCTTTAGAATTCAATTGAGGATGAGGAACATGCACGCAAGGTACAGTTGCTGTGTACATATAATCGTACTAATTGTTTATCCACAAAACTCCGTTGTTGTACAAAATATAAAATGTTTGTATTTGTATCTCACGTGTATATCCTAGTTTTAGAACATGGTTTGTAAGCGACATGTATAACAAAGAGTTGAGTTCAATGTACAGAGTAGATTTTTTTATTCTTACATCCTATATATATATATGTATATATTTATTTATATATATTTATTAAACTATATAAATACACACACAAAAATACAACAACCTTTATCACAGGAATATATATCATAAAGTACAATGTTCGTATAAACGGAACCGCATTTCTCTCATCATCCCTGCATTGTAACACAAAAAATCTCCTAAAAATAAAAATATATCTTGCAAATCTCTCGTCGCGGATAGATTCGCTGGCTAAATTGTGTGAGCATCTTGTTTGGTTACTCAAAAAAATTCTCCCATGATTGATATTCGTTGTAGGAATGGTTGAGCCTGACAGGATAAGATCTGATAGTTCTGCCTCGCCGTAACGTTGGTCGGATAGAGATTTCCGCGTCTGATGTTCTCCAACATTATTTGAGGCTCGAATCTGGTCTTCACGCGATTCAGCGTCGCGTTTCGTTGAGCATCGCTTTGCGTCGCGGAGCAAGGAGCGGAATGCTGTTCGCTCGGAGATTCAAAACTGTCGGAACCTTCGCTGTCGTCCGCTTTGTAGATCGTCGACGAAGACGCGAGAATCTGCGCCGTCGCCTGCAGCCGATCGCTCGTTTCGACCGCGCTCTGATTCGATTTTTCTGTTTCCGTGACTTCGACGTTCTTGCGCGCATCAGAATCCACCGAGGAAACATTCGGCGACGAAGAGTTTTCGTTGGAAACATCTTTCTTGTTCACAGAGTATCTGATTTCAGACAATTTTGCGATCGTCACCGGAAACACGTCTGGAGTCTTGTTGGTAGCGTCCTTTCTGTAGCGAAGATCGTTCGGGAAGAAAGAATCTTCCGGCGTGTCTTGCGTTGGTAGGAATCTTTTCAGGACCGCTCTCTTGTCCGGAAAGATCTTCTGTGCGGGTCGACAACAGTACAGAGCTCCGGGATCAATCGGGTGTGCCTCGGTGTTGAAGATATACCCGCCAGCGTCCACCACGCATTGACCCCACTGGGTGTCGATTATGTCCCCTTCGGTGCCGCTGTTGTGAATAAAGTTGTCGGTGTCGAAGAGGAGATACAGGTACTTTGTAGTCTCCGCCAGGAAAAAGGATTCCATTCTGTCTGCTTTGCGGTGATCCCGGACGTCGTTAATGGTCGCGTAACCGCACGCGGTTTTGGCACTGTGCTGCACGCTTCTCAGAATGTCCACCCCCATTTGGATCAGATAGGGATCCTTGGTCGCTCTGTAAAGATACATAACGGATTCGATAAGCTCAGGTCTCAGCGGATAACCTTCTCTGTTGGTTCCCGCTTCGGCCTGCGGTATGTTGTAGAATTCCGGAGTGAAGCCGAATTGTTTCCACACGTGATGGTAATTGTGCAGGGACTTCATCGCGTCCTCGATCTCGCCGAAGAGACTTAACACCCCGGGCCAATACGCGTCCAGAGACTGAAAAACCGGCAAGGTTACCTGACCTTTGGTCATAGAAACCCACAAGTGCCAGTCTTCTCGACGAATGTATTTCTCAATAGCTCTTCTGTGCTCTTGAAATATCGAAGCCAACAAGGGATCTTGAAACAATAATGTGCCCTTCGCCAAATACTCGAAGTAAGAATCTATTCCGGCGCCTATACCGGAATCCTGGGCGGTCCAGTGGCCGGTCAGAACGTCTATATGATTGCCAACTAAGCCAATGTTAGATTTGTAATAATGCAGGGCCTTCACGGCGTTCATGGCGACTTCTTCGTACAGCGGATCTCCGGTCAACCTGGAAAGAGTGCCGAATTCCAGCAGAAACGTGCCGATGCCAGCGGTGCAGGTGATGCTGGTCTCTCCTTCCGGCACTCCGTACTTCAGATTGACCGTGCCATATGGCATTCCGGTGGGTGTATCGAACGCAGCCAGCAGTCTCTTGGCCATGTCCTCGGCGAGACGCAGCAACGGACCGTTGCAGGGCCATCCGGGCTCCAGCTTAACGCCGGCTTTGCGGGACAGCAGATGGGCGCTCAGCAAGCCGCCGATCACGCGGATATTCGTCTCGAACACAGACACGTTGATGTTGGACTCGAAGTTCGCTCGCACGCTGATTATCTCGGCGACGCGACGGAACTCGGAGAAGTTGCCCATGACCGCGAGCGTGTCCAGAGCATCGATCAATGTCAAGGAGAAACTGCCCCACGTGTCGAAACCGTCGCAGCTCAGCGAGCGCAGCTCATCGTACGGATAGGCATGAGTCAGGTAACCGGAGTAGGCGTAATCGAACATGGACCTCACCTCTTCCCGCAGAGCGATCAGATCCTTCTTGCTGTATTCCCGGAAGCCGCTGACCAGAATGAAGAAACCCAGAATCGAGCCTGCTCTGAACAAAATCATCGTTACGTGTCACGTCGTGCGTTCTCGAACTGTCACGCCGAATTTTTATCTGTTATCGCCGTGCATCGTCGATTTCGCGCGAAGTGACTCTCTCAGGACGAAGCCCGTAAACGTCGGATCGGCCACGTATTCAAAACAATCTTATTATCCTGCGTAAACATCGCGCGCTCCTCACTTCCTCTCCTCGCGCGAACGTAACCCAACCTAACCTATATCGCGTACGTTTGTCTCGTACGTGGAATTAAAAAACGCGCGCGCGCGATGCAAATCTAATTTCCCAGCCATATCCGACTCTCGTTTCGTTTACGAGCGATAACGGGAAGAGAACGGTTTATGCGACGCTTCTCGGGTTTCGCCTACAACGATCGAGATTGAAATTCCGTCACAGCTGCGTCATCAGCTGATCTTGACAGAACATAACCATCAAAGCGATCTCCGAGGTGCAAGTGCACCGTGGGTCGTGAACTCGAAATATATACACAGCGAATGTTTACAAAGATATGGAGTTTAAAACGCTGCTGCGAAATTGCGCCTCGGCGAAAAAACGTATGCATATAATATTTGTGTTTAATAAAATATTATTTTTTACTATTATGCGTCTATAAAGAAAATAGAAGAGAATATATGTGGTTTGTTTTTCATGTACTGTTGCAGCTGATCGGAGACCCGAAGAAATTGAAAAGATAGAAGATGAATACTTTAAGAAATGTACGAACAAGTGGAAGGGTGTGAAAGCTAAGGATAACGATGCAACGTACAAAGTTATACCGAAATTTTATTTCAAGGTATTACACTCTCTTGCACATTCCTCGCATACGTACTGGAATGAAATATTGAAAAATGCTTTGCGTTTGTCTTGTTGCGTAATATTTATACTGTCACGTTTCAGCTACCGAAAGAGGATGAGGTTCTGCCGCAGAAGCTACGCGAGGAAACACGAGCTCTGTTCTTGCAAAGGCGGTCCCGGCAATTGTTGGATAACAACGAGCTCAAAGCGTTGTGGGTTCTGTTGGACAAGCACCACAGCCCGCCTTTGTCAGGAGACGACGAATTGATCAATTACGAGGACTTCAAGAAAGTGGGTAACCTAGCGGGACCAAAGTGCGCTCCGTATTTCACCGCAGTTGTGTTCGCCAAGCTCCAACAAGGAGATCCACACGGTCGGATCAGCATCATGGCGCTGTTCAACTACGTTATGAGAAAAGTCTGGTTGCATCAAACGCGAATCGGACTTTCTCTGTACGACGTTACAGGTCAAGGATATCTGAGAGAATCGGTACCTTTTTTTTTCATAAAGCAATTATATCTCATAAGAAAAACAAGTATTTCTTTTATCCGTCCGTATGTCTACTTGCAGGATCTGGAAAACTACATTCTAGAATTGATACCAACGTTGCCGCAGCTCGAAGGCCTTGAGAAATCCTTCCATTCGTTCTACGTGTGTACAGCTGTCAGAAAGTTCTTGTTTTTTCTTGATCCTCTCCGTACAGGTCGAGTTAGAATCCAGGACATTTTGGCATGCAGCTTTCTGGATGATCTCTTGGAACTGAGGGACGAAGATCTGCCCAAGGATTTGCAAGAGGCAAATTGGTTCTCCGCACCGTCGGCGCTCAAGATTTACGGACAATATCTCAATTTAGACAAAGATCACAACGGCATGTTGAATAAAGAGGAACTGGCTGGGTAAACGAACAAACTATATGTATTATACATATAATATTATACTGACACGTTCATTTACAATTTTTGTGATTAACAGATACGGTACTGGTACTCTGACTGGCGTTTTTCTTGAAAGAGTGTTTCAAGAATGTCTCACGTACGAGGGTGAAATGGACTACAAAACCTACTTGGACTTTGTTTTAGCGTTAGAGAATCGGCACGAACCTCAGAGCCTTCATTATCTATTTCGAATTCTCGATATCAACAATCGAGGATATTTGGACACGTTTTGCTTGTTTTACTTTTTCAGAGTACGTGTGTACTTCACAGTTTTAGGAATTTCTCTGACAAGTATAATTTTGGTGATCGAAAGAGACATTTGTTCTTGCAGGCTATAATGGAGCAAATGACAATGCACGGTCAAGAACCCGTGAGTTTTCAGGATGTCAAGGATGAGATATTCGATATGGTGAAGCCGGCAGATCCGTGCAAAATCACATTGCAGGACTTGCTGTCCTGTGGACAGGGCGACACGATGGTCAGCATTCTGATCGAATTCCATGGCTTTTGGGCGTACGAGAATCGCGAGGCCATGGCAGCCGACAACGGAGACGAATCGTCCCACGTATGACAAAACATATCGAAATACGAGATAAACATCCACCGCCGGGGTAGATAGCGCATGTAGATACGTATACACGCACATATACGCATATCACAGACACTACTACATGATATTCCAGACATATATATTATTATATAACGTATGATAAATTTTATACGCAATAAAATATTTGCAGTTTATCGTATGAGAATGTACCCTGGTCATAAAAATAATTCACGAAACTCTTAAATTCTCGATTTGTTTAGTTGATCAAGCAGATTTAAATTTTTAAATTTGTAATTTATACGGTACGAGATACTCCGCCAATCACGTTTGTTCACACCGAGAGGTCGCTGGCCGTTACAGGGGTGTACGAGCATGAATAAAAATGTTTTAAGGCCCACGATTTTCTCTAGTCCGGAAAAAAGTGAAAAAAGTTTGCGTTAATTTAAAAAATTGTTTTCCTAACTGCGAGCGTACAAAACTAAAATTTTTTCTTGCTCGAACGTCTTTTGTTGTTTTGTGTAATTACGTCCGAAGGGATGCGTAAATTTCAAGATCGAGAGCGGAGAGCTCGTAGCTACGTGACTGAGGATTTGCAGCTTCTCGCATCTTTCGCGTCTGTTCCTCTAGTCTGCTCATTCTTCGTTTGTACAACGTGTAGCGCGGATCGACTCGAGTTCACGCAGGTTCATTTTGAACTCTTCCTACGTAGGACACATGGATACGAGGTAATTTCACGAGATCGTAACGCACGAATCTGTCAATTGCCGCGCGTTATCAAAATCTATATACTTTTGTTTTTTTTTTCTTCCTTTACACATTCATGCTTTGTCTTTTCGATTTTTTTGGAGCACATGTGACGTGCACGTGCGAAAAATGCATGAAAAGTGCAAGCTTCGTCGAACAAACGGACTCTCGCTCCACGCTAACAAACAAAAAGGCGCGTTACGTTTAGTCGCGAGGTGAAAGGCCGTTGCGCGGGCATTTCTCGATTTACTTGGCTGTATTTATATGTTGGTAAATGTGTACACACGCGTCGCTAATATCGGCGCGGTGAATCACAAAGTGGAGGGGAGAAGGAGCCAGTGAGAACTGTCATTTCGTGCTCGTTGTTCTCCCCTTGACGCCCCCCCACTGACCAGCATGGCGCTCGCGTTTAAATTCAACGGTCGGAAATAAGGATACACTTTCTGTGCGTTCCAGTGCGTAAGGACCATTCCCCACTCATAGCATCGTTTTGAGGATTGGCGTCCTTGAATGTACGCAGTTAGTTGAAAAAGTCGAGCCTGTAGATCGAACAATGGAGCCCTTTATTCAGGTAAGAATCCTTGTCTTTTTTTTTTTATCTTTCCTTTGTGTACATCCCTACAATGCACGAAGCACCGACGCCTTACTACGACGTAATGCTATGAGCGAATAAATTTATACTCGTGTCGATACAAATTATATCTTTTTCTCTCTGGCTTTCTCTATTTATTCTTTAAATTGTGAATAATATAATTTATTTATTTTTTTTTATTTTGACGTTTATATATACGTTTTTTTATTTGGTTTTTTAAATTGATGTTTTTGCAAAACAGCGTATGTTAGAACGTGCTGCTGCAAGAAGAGAGAAATTGGATGAACAGTTATCAAGTGTGGGGCATGATGTTAAGAAAAGACGGAGTCCTTTGAAGGATGCAAATGCTTTATTAGAACAAGCTGCAGGTAATTTTTTTCAAACAGGTTTACTGTGTGTCACGTTATATTTAGAGACTTAATTTTATATAAATAGAAAAACAGTCATGTATAATACACATATATTATTGTATATATTAACAGCAGCAGCAAGTAGTAGTCCTGTGAAATCCCCAGTCAAACCCACAAGCAATGTCACTGTCAAATCCCCTGTTAAATCATCTGTATTCAAGAGTGTCAAGTCTGATACCAATGAGCAAACCACGCAAGATAATAAGGAGAACGACGAAGTGACAACTTCTAATGTCAAATCTAAATTACAGAGACTTGGAAAATTATATTCTGGTGAGCACAAAATAATTTATCAATGCAACATATTTTGAATAAGAATTATTTCATTTACTCCCACACAATCTGTCCGTAGCACTCCCACACAAATTGCTTAAAACTTGTTCCTCTGATACCAACACACAAATATGTTACACAGCTCTACACAATTATAGACATATGGCTCTGCTTTTGTTTCTTATTTATAGACTCTTTAGAATTACTCTTAGAAATTTTCTTAGAATTTTTATTGCAAAACTCACGATATTCTACTTTGCAATTATTAAATTATTTAAAATCCATGTTTTACATCCGTACGTGCTTTAGATGAAATTAACATGCAATTTCTTTCTGCAGATGATACCAATATCGGATTAAGTTCTCCTATACATAGGACGGAAGAGAAATTTAGTGCAGAAGAAAGTATTACCGATCACAAGCCGGTTAAAAGAGGCGCTAGACTCGACAGATTAGCAGCGTTAGCTTCCACAATTAATAATTGGGAAGACGATTTGTCTCATCCAACGTTACCTAGTGGAAAGGTATTTTTTTTTATATCCGTTTTATAATTAATGAGTTTGTAGTATTTATTTTGCAAAGGTACAATTAAAAGAAAGTCTGCTACACATCTCAAGTTTTCTAATATTACAATTATTTTCTAGAACAAAACACCAGACAAAGCGGAAAGAATACAAGCAAAGTTCAATGAGCAAGTCAAAAGTGCATCAGAGCCTCAGCCAAGCACAAGTAAGAACGTCATGTGGGTCGCTCATACTAATGACAAGAAAATCAAGGATCCAAGTCCAATAAGGCATTTAAAGTGGGACAAAAATGTTCTAGAAAGCCTGGTAAGATAACTCAATACCTTTTTATATAAAAAAATAATAAAAGAGACTAAAGCTTCTTGAAATTTTTGTAATTTTTTTAAAATATATTTCTTGTTTAATTTTCTTTTGGCAATACGTTTGTAGTATTGCAGTTTTAATTTTGATGAAAAAATACATCTAGCGAATCGACGATTGTGTTTCGCAAGCCAAATCAAATATTTTCAGGAAGCGCAAGGCTTTAGTCGCACGGAAAGCAATACTCGCCTTGTGTATGACTATAAGAATTTTTCCCAGGAATCGAAGAAAGGGGTTACAAGTAATTCATCACCCATCAAGCGCTCAAGTAGCGTTCATCGCCAAGTGGAAGAAAAGAAACGAGTTTTGCCCGATAAATCCGATTCGCCGAAAACCAAGAGAACAGACGATGACGCCAGTTTGACCGGAAGTCCGGCTAACTCTTCCAAGAGTAACGACAGTAAAGTTTCTTATACTCCTGAAAAACTTGCCAAAAATGCAAATACCACCAGTAGCTCTCGATTACCTACGCGACTTGGATTTAACGGTTCGCCAAAGACTCTGGTTCAACCGTCAGGTTCGGTATTGAGTAAGGCGTCGATGTTCGAAGCTAAAAACGCGGATTCGCAGGCGAAGGATCCCGCTCAGATGACTCTCGCCGAAAGAATGGCGCTCTTTGAGCGAAATAAGGGAGTTGGGCCATTAATACCTAAAGCTCCGCTTACGATGTCCATACCGCCCAAGAAATTACAAGAGAAGTCTAACGTACCGTCAGGATCTAACGCGGGTACGCATAATTTTTAATCATGCAACACATATAGTGCATTTTTATTTTATTTGACGTTTTTTTCTTAGATTCGTCTCCTTCAAATAATCGAAATTCCAAGACTCCGGGAAAAACGGTACTCGAGCAGTGCGCGATGTTCGAACAGGGCAACCGAAACAAAGTGGAAGAAATGGAGAATCAAATTTTGCAAGCCACTTACGCCGAGAGACAGCGCGAGTTAAACATGTTACGTTCGCGTTTCAATGCTAACAAAGAAACCGGAAACGATCGTTCTGTCTGCGTGCGAACGAGCGAAAGTAGCGAAGGAGGCAAACCGTCTTCCCCGAAAAATTCACTCATTTGTCCGGTAAAACCGACACCCGCTCCGGTAAGAAATTAAATTTACGTACATGACAACTTACATCCGTTGTTTCTTGTGATATTTATTTTTAATTTTGTTGTTAAATGTAGGACAACATTGCTGCACCTCCACCGCCGCCGCCATTGCCTCAGTCCAGGAGTGTGCCGTGTAACAAATCTCCAGTGAAAAGACAAGGTACAAATATAAGAACTAGTTTTTTCTTTTTTTTTGTGTGTGTGTTACAAGTCTCGTGACATTTTTGTTTCCTGACGTTTTATAGTTGTTGGAAGTCCGCCTAAGGTACAGCACTTGAACGCGGTGCCCGACGTTAAGCGTATTCGAGTGTGTCCCCCGAAACCTGGATCTCTTTATCCTAATCTGTCTGAGATCGAGGCCACGACAACGGAGGATAGTGAAAGCGAATCGCAATACACCGAGAACAGCACCGAGCCCGTGACAGCTACTCTTGATGAGAGAAGCGAATCCGAAACCGACACCGCCACTGAAGCTGAGTTTTACGTTCAGGTAAATTTATAAATAAAATCGAACAATATTAATCGCATGCGTTTGTGCATACATAAAGATAATGCATATAATTTATGCATTTTGCAATTAACGTTACAGAATGACACTGATCGAGAATCTGAAAGTGAAGGCACACTCAATTCCTCCTTTGGTCGTACTAGCCTTTGTCGCACCGTGTTGCACGCGTTTAATGAACGCGCGTTGTTCAACAAAAAGGTATGCATAAAATATCATTGCCGCGATCATCACGTTTTGCTAAAAAAAAAAAACAAAACTTGCGATTACAGCGATCCATAGAACCGGATCCAGACAGTACCAGCACGTCAGATTTTTCAGTGCTCAATGAGATGGATCAATATTTGGACGAATGTCTCGAAGAAGAACTGCGTAATCAAGACGCGAAGGAAGAAGGTCCAACACCGCCGAAAGTGAATAAAAGTGGCGCGAATCCGAGGTGCAATAGTATTATCAAGTACGTTCGATTATACAGACACTTTAAATTGTTGTCAAAGTATATTTTTTATCTGCAAAGAAACGATTGCTAATTTACAGATATCGATCGCCTTTGAAAACCGTTTCATCAATCTCATCTTCGAAGAAACTTGATGTCTGCATAGAGCAAGATGGTCAGCGCGTACCGTTAACGCGTACCGTTAGCGCGTACAGACGAGAGCAGTTTGAGGTGAGTGGTTAAATATTTCAATATATATATATACAGGGTGTCCCAGAAAGTCCGTCTCACCGCTCGTAGGCAAGTAGAAAGGGTTATTCTGAGTCGAAAAGTCCTGAGC
>QVNV01017186.1:0-11134 GCA_014825455.1 Pseudomyrmex pallidus | reverse complement strand
AAAAAAAATATGATTCCAATTCTTTTTGAGTTCGATTTTTTTCTATCCTTAGAGTGACATCGCGAAGTAAGGAAAGAAAGGATAGTTCGACCGCCGACGAATACGTGTTGCTTCCGGCGTTTCACGTTCTAAAATCTCCGGATTCGAAATGTTCGCTAGCTGATAAAACGCCGATAGAAACGGTGATTCTGGACGTCACGGGCGACAAACAATCCGCCGACACCCCGACCTCGAAAATAGTATACTGTCCGTCGTCGTCGTCGCGTCCCGTCTCGGAAGTATGCGTGACGCGAGATCGAGCCGACGATCGGCGGCGACTCCGGCGTCCCGCTTCGGAGCGAACGCTGCGAGTTGAGGTCGCGCAAGTGGAACCCGCCAAGTCGGACAAAGCATCCGTGTGCCAAAGGTCAGCAAGAGCCGTCGGACGTGCTCGCTTAATTCCCGGGGAGAAGGTTCGCGGCGACACGCCGCCGCCGCAGGAGCTGTTGGCTCGATGCAAAAACATTCCCGCCTATCAGCTCGAGAGATACGAGGCTCGTCGGTCGAAAAGGAACGGTCTTCAGGACGAGTACGTTCCTCCGCTGTTGCGGAGCGTGTTGGAGAAAGATGAAAGCGCTATGAACGTTTGCATCAAAATTCAACGGGATACGCCATGTAAAAACAGAGACAGCTAACGATATTTGACCACCAATCCCAATCTTATCATTTGACGCGACGTGAGATATTATTTTTTTGTTTCCCGTCTTTGATACGTGGCTTCATTGGTGGTCAAATATGAACGTGTGTTTGACGTCGCGTAAAAAAAAAAAAAAAAAAAAAACGAATTGATATGCGTTTCACGTAAATTTCCGCGCACCGAGTCCGAACGGACGCTTCTTTGTGATTCCGCGCACGCGGCGAGTTACGGGCGCTAACAAGAGAAACAAACAAAACGTCGGAGAGCCAGCCGGAAGTCATCGCATGTAGATGCCCGCCGTCCGGGAGCATCGCAAGGCGGGCGGCTTTATTTCCGGAACGTCGAACATAATACGCCGAAACACACGCCGTAGCACGCCCGCTCGGTAACAGAATCTAAACTTAGAGTGAAACGCGCCGTTCTGCATTTCCAGCCGATTCGTGTTGCAGAAATTAATTGTACTTCAAATAGTATTTTCTAGACTCTTTCGAAAATTAATATAAAAATATGTGCAAGAATTGAAGCTTTCCCGTTGTATAGTATAAATAAAAAAAATAGCGTGTATATAAAATAATATGTTTGTTTTTTTGCTACCGCCAAGTCTTTGACGTTACAAAAGGATCTTCGAAAATTTAATGACCAACGTGTTCTTTTCTCCTTCTTTCCGTTCAAGAGATGCGCCATTAGAGAGATCATTTCTGTGCACTTCAACGGGAACCACAAGAGGCGGCATCCCCCAGCAAAAACTCTCTCGCCGGGAGCAAAGCTCGCGCGTTTCCCAGAAGCGCGCTTTATTCCGAGCTTAAAAGCGTGACGCCCGGAGCAACGGGAGACGACGGGAGAATTTTACACGGGGAAACGCTCGCGTGAATTAATACGGACGCACGTGCGAAGGCGCCGGAATGTTCGGCGAGAGGGACAGGAAATTTATAACGGAGCGCGCGCGAGCGATCCGCGGTCGTAAACGCGCGCGACTTCCGTTTACTTCCGAAGGCGAGCGAGCGAGCGAGCGAACGAGACTTTCCATCGATCGAACATAATTACATCGCGCGACGCGACAGATCCTGAATAAAAGAAAAGGCGTCGAGAGAGAACGCGTCCAGAGTAACCACGTCGGTGTGTTTCTCTTTATCTATCGCGCTCACGGGAGAATAGAAATTCCGAGCTACTTCTGGAATGCACTTCCACCACCGACGTCTACAAATAAATTTACAGATACCTGAAACGCGCCGCGTACTATACACATCCACCAATCCGCCTTCTCTCGGAATTCCGAAACAAAGTTTCGGTGAAGTAACGCGATATTGAAATGAAAGGCTGCTGCTTTTGAAACGTCGAAAAGAGAACTAGCTGTCGTGGTTTTAAAAAAGAATTCTCGCGCGCGCGAGCTTCGATTATTTGAAAGCGCGTCTAAATATTGATCCTCGTTTTTTTTTTGTGGCAATAAAAATTTTCATTTTTCGAACGTTTCGTTTTTATCGCGAAACGAATCTTATATACTTCATCATCATCATCTTCCGCCTTCGCTCGAGAGACGAGAGAGTGATTTAATGCAGTTAACGGTAGAACAGTGTCAGTAGTTTAACTGCGTTAAGTCGTGTACCTCGCTCGGGAAACATAAACTTGGGTCTCTGCGATCGAGATCCCAGGTGCGCGCGGTTCCGAGTAAAACTTTTTGTTAACACTTGCAGGATATCGCTCGGAGTTACGGGATGTCTTCTCGAGGCGCTTGTTGTATCTCCAACATCGCCGACGGGGTATTTAATTCGCTACCCGCGCGCAGTTTCAGACACGCATTGACGTGTACGACGCGATTGCTCCGTAATTTATGCGCGATAATTATGACGAGCGGCAGGTCGCTTTTTGCCCACGTGAAATTAACGCGCTATTCGGCATACATTTAGTTTTTGTTCAGATGTTAATTTGAAGATAAATTACGACCTAATACATTTTTCGTATTTAATTTTTTTCCGGCCGTAAATTGTATTTTGCTTCGCGAAACACGCGAACGTATCTGTGACGCGTCCCGTGTTCTCTCGATCGAGGAAACAAAAGGATGAGTTTGCGTCGGAGGTATCGGAATTCAAAATGGAGAGAGAAATCCTTTGGCAAGGCACGGGAGGACGCGGAGGCGGAATATCTCGCGTGAGCGCGCCGAGCACGGGGAATATTCCCGGTAACAAGAAACCCATGTGGGAAAAACAACGAGACGTTGTTTTCGGAGCCGAACGTAAGCCGCACGAAATGCTCGACGTCTAATATCGCGCGAGCCGACGCCAAACGAAAGAAAAAGATCGATTATCGATATTTATTATTTTTCAAATTCTCATGAATTTTATTTTGCGTGCTGCGTAACAATCTTTTTCCATCGAAAGGGAACCCCCCGGGATGTTCTGCTACATCCCTGCGACAGTGATACGGAGAACTAAGTACGCGAAAGAGAAAGAGAGAGAGAAAATGAAGGAAGACAGCTTCGAGGATGCAACGAAAGACAGAGAGTAGTACGTGACTATGCAACCGCAGAGAAGATGATGCTCGGTTCTAGCGAGCGCAACGAGAGATGCAACGCGATGGCAATCTGTCGTCGCCTCGGCTACAAAGAAAACGCAAACTGATAAGCGGAAAAGTCGCGCGCGCGTTGCCACTTGTCGTAACAAATTGAAAGGAGAATGTTAATTTGCGCGAGTGTGAACAAAAAAAGTTTTATTGGCAACGATCATTCAGCCATACATGATTCCTGTTATATCACACAACACACACACACACACACACACTCTCTCTTTCTGGACACATTGCGCGCCATGTTCGTGACATTGCAGAATCCCGTGGCGGAGACTTTGATACCGGTCGCCTCTATATGTTTCGCAGTCACAATTTCTCTATTCCGCCGTCAATCATTTGCAATGAAACAAATAAACATTAAGAGACGCCTCTTCTTACGCAAGGTCTTAATCAGGCGTGTGGCGCCTCAAGAGTAGGTAGAAAAAAAAAAAAAAATTACGGACCTTCATTATTGTATACTTCAATCCCCCAAGAAAGCTGTTATTCATATGTACACTTACAAGTACCTACGGGATTATTCATGGGAACCGAGTGTTCTGCGGAAGTGCCGCAACTGTGAACTCGCGAGTTAACCGCAAGTGGAGAGATTTTTGTAAAACCGTCGCCGGCGTTGAACAAGTGCGTCTCACTTTGATGACAGATGAGGGCTGTGACCGCGACGCGAGACGTGGGAAAGAAACGAAGCTTGTGAGAAGAGACAAATTAGAAAAGAAGCTTTGGTGTCGTTTACGAAGTGACGTATTGGCACGATGGGAAACAGACGCGAGACAACTTGAGAATCACAAATCAAGTTAATCCAATTAATTCCCTTCAACAAATATTCCCTTCAAACGCACACTTGAAACTTCGATCTTGTTCGTCTGTTCGCACACACTGTGTGAGATTTCAGAAAATCCACGCGGGCAAACTGGCGGTTAACGATTCTGAAACTCCGATTCCCGAGGAGGATAATTATAACGGCCGACTTAGGGCGAATTGCGCCAATCACAACCGCGGAGAGAGAACAGTCTCATCCCGCGGATCTACCGTGAAAGATTTTCGCAATTAGACGCGATGAGATCCACAGGCGAATTTGCGTAGCGGATATCAATGATACGGGACCACCGGAGTGGACTCGGTCAGCTCGCGAAGCGCTTAATTTCCAACGCGCGGGGGTGCGCGCGCTTAATGAATAGCGGGAATCCCTTCTTCGGGATCGAGACCCGCTGGCCGATCGTTTGCGGGAGGCAATTTCCGCGAGAGTTACGCAATTCCGACGCGGGCAAAGGAGATAGATCAGCGCGGAAAAGGCGTTTTACGGACGAAGGAAGCTGCTTCGGAGCTAGGCTTTAAGTGGAAATTGATTTGCTTGCGCGCGCGCGCGCATACGAACCAGCGAACGCTCCGACGTGAAGGAATACGGTATCACCTCGCACGGTCAATGATCCGACGAATGAACGCCCATATACGACAGTGATCTTTACCGCCTGCCTTGTAGGGGGTGTACGACCGTTAAATGCTCACATACGACGCGCGCGCGCGCGCGTCGAGAGCGTGATATGAAAGACCGAACGTACGTCACACAGCCGCATATACTTGGACGCGGTAATTATTGATGATAATTAACGAGGCAATGCCTTATGTGATGCCAATCAAGTTATTATGCGCGCGGAAAAGCGAGAAGAAAGTCGCTCCTCGTTAAGAATAAAGAAAATTTTTCTCTTCCATGAGGTTTTAAAAATTGTCGAATTGCGTCGCGATAAAAATAATTGTTTATATATTACGATAAATATATCTATTTCGTGTGTACCGTACAAAGTTTCATACGTAATATATGTAAAAAGTTTCGAATAATTTGGAAAAATATTGTAAATCGTTCAGATTTGTACAAAAATTTTGCATCACCGATGATTTGTTGTTTTAATCAATAAGTTTGCAATAATTCTTTGTATTAAACTTTCCCGTTGGAGAAGGTCTCTGTCTTACCCACCACAATCTCGGTACGGTTCAAACGTTTCCAGAACGAGCCGCGTCTGACGCCACGAACTAGTCCGCAGGTTCTTGTACCGATTCTAATGTCGATAAAGCCGCACGCTACACTAAGGATATGTGTAGTCTTTAGCGACTCACCCGGCACTTGATAATATATAAACACTTCTCTGTCGGCACTTTGATCATGATAATTACTGCCAGGTCTATTTCTACCTTTCTTATCCTCCACAATGCTATGTGATAGCAATTGACATTTAATGAATCTTACTTTTTAGAACAAGAGCCTGAGGAAACTCTCAGCAATGTTTTTTTTCTCTCTTCGCCCGAGTTGTTGCAAAATAGTTTTTATTTTAATAAACGAAGACGTTAAGGTCGTTATGCAAATCGACCAACGTGATCAATCAATTCCGCAAGACCTGCGACGACTCGCGTCTATCTTATTATATGCAGAACGACCTTTATGAGTCTTCTTTCGCGGCAAATTGAACGTATTTCATCGTGTAATGTCTATTGACATGTAATGGGACAGTTACCTTTTGAAACAAGAACCCGAGAAAGTTTGTGACAAACGTCGCCGACGTTCACGACAAATTACGAATATTACGAATGACTTGCTGGCGGAGGAAAGCGCGTTTTTTTTTGGTCAAAATACCACAGAGGAAAGTGGAAAAAATCTAATTTAACCGACCGGAGACAATTAAACTTTTACGGGCGCGAACGAGAAAGGGCCAGAAAAGTAAAAACGCATCAGCACGTTCCTACCCATCGTAAATTCCATTCTCGTCGCGTCGGCGAAACGAAATTGCGAGCGCGAAAAGTGCGAGAATCCAAAAAGAAAAAAAAAGTAAATTAAATCTTTTATACAATTGTACGATAGAGCGTGATAATGCATCATTTGTCTTTAATGGAGAATTACTATTTATATAGAGAACGGAAACAATGCCAAGGCATTCGCGCGCTCAATTGATCATCTGGCGAACATTATCCTATCATTATAGCGCCTACGAGATTCCGTCTTGTTGATTGATTTGTATACAGTTGGTGTATTGCGCGGCTCAACAATGCGCGCGTTAAACACACGGCAGCGAATCGAAAGTAGACAATGCTCATTACCACCAACACTTTTCGCTCGATCACCTGGCGTTTCTACCGTCGTCGTCGTGGAATTGACGTCGCCCTAATTTCTACAGTTGCCCAACTCGTAACGCGCGTGCCTCGCGAAAGTAAGAATCAATTGAATTTTTTTTTTTTTGCCCGAACAATTCACATGTTACTGTGCAAGTTCTTATCGCTGACCGGAAAACTATCGTAAAGTAACGTTTTCTTCGCTTTATCGCGTGGCGGTTGAGCGAATTAACATATTATCGCGCGCATTCGTCCGTCCAAGAGGCTTATATTTTTAGAACATCGTTCCGTCAAGGCGAGGCCGACAAAGACAAAGAGGTGAAGTTTTTCCCGGTGCAACGTTACATGTAACCGCTATTGTGACACGAAAGATTGTTGTCGCCTCTTATTCTACAAACGGTATTGTTGTCTTGCGCGGAGAGCACAAAGGCGACAAGTGTGGGTTTGCAACGCGAACTGAAACGCGACTCGAATTCAGCAGCCGGAAACGTTCAAACGATCGGATATATCGATATGAGTGATCTGCGCTTAATTACGATTGTAATTAATGTTAATTAAATAACTCATTTTTATTAAGTTTACGCAACTTCTCGTAATTGTCCGTTTTCCCTCATTGTAATTTAGAATAATTCACAATAATTTTTGTAGCTTTTGACTGGCTATTTATAACTTCTCAAGTACGCTACGATAAAAATAGAAAATAATGAGGAGAAAACAGGACCAGAGAAAGAGACACACGTGTTATCGCTCGACACTCACCTCGCGCATCGCGGTCCCGTTCCGATCGAGTGGTTCTAGATAGGGATCTGCTCTTAGACTCACCTGTAACAGAAAAAATTCATGGTCGTGCTAATTCAGGTTGTTGAACATTAAAAGCGTTCAAGATCGAAATGGATTAATAATCGCCTGCGAAGTTCTATTACCGCTGAATCAATCTCACAGTCGCTTTGCGATCCGATGATCACAGACTGTGTATTTTTTTGCACACGGAAAAAAAGCTATTATGTAACCAGCAAGAATTGTCGAGTCCACTGAATTTTTGTTTTGTCAACAAAAAAACGTTTAGGTGACAAAACAAAAATCTCAATAGACTTGGTAAATTTTTCTTGCTGGCCGTAAGGTAACTAAGTTCTTGCTGTTCTAACAAATTTTTTTTTCCCCTAATTTTTCGTCTCGAGACGAACACACTCGCACTTTTGCTTCCAACTTTTGGATTTTACATAACACTCCAAGAAAACTCGTCGAGATCGTTAAATCGCTGCGAATTCGCGACATCCACATCGCAATAAATAAATTCTACGGTAAATCTTAATAACGGCTAAATGATTCATGTTTCCTCGTGACACTAACTTCGACGCAGAGCGATGTGCAGCTTTAACCGTATATACATATTTAGCGGCCGCGGATCAAGCGATCGGTATCGTCGTATATTGCACGCATCCGCGGTCACGGAACCAGAAATGCGCGCGCGTCGAGTTCTGAGCCACGCCGGTTCTGTTACTTACGCGACAGCTGCTCCGTTTCGCGGCTTTTTCGCGGGGACGGCTTTTTCAAGGCGCGTCGCGCGGTCGTAACGAACGAGGGACGTCCCCGGTCGAGACAGAGGGAGATCACGCTCCAATTCTCGCGAGTCTCGACTGCACCGGCGAGAGATGCGCCAAGTGCAGGCAACGGTCGCAGGCAGGTAAGACGTCGCGCATCCGCCGTGGACACTTTCGTCTAATTGCGCGCGCCAAGCGGTCGCGCTAATTACAGACCCGCGTTTGTACGTTTTTGTTCCGTTTCTGCGACGCTGAAAGCGTGCTACCGGAATCTCCCTTTGTTTGAGTTTTATTAGACGCTCATTTGAATTTATTTGTTTTTTTTTTTCGAGTCTCTCTGAGTGCAGAAGAAATTTTTAAAAAATTACTCCATTAAGTCACACACGATGGGCAGAATAAAAATATAAAACCGCAATGGAAAACTACATCGGAAAACAAAAAACGAAAGTAAGATTCAAGTGATACTTCGTACGTGTCTCTCTTTCCGAGAAATAAATCTGCCAATTTTTGTAACATTTCGACACGAGTCGTAATTTGAACGACGCGATTTTTCGCCGCTCGTATATTAAAAGCGCGTATTCTTCACTGAAAAGCGCCGCGGGAAGCATTCTCTCGGGAAAACTTTCTACAAAATGAGCGTGCGAGCGTTGCGAAATTATCATCGTACATGGTGTGTGTATATATACGCATGTTACGGGGCGCCAGGACGGGGCGTTCCGCGAGAAGAGACAGCCGACAGTTCTAACCCCGTTCTCTAGTTCCCCCTCACAGCCCTCCGCTCGAGATCTCTCAACTAATTGCACGTCTCTGTCTCCCGGAGCGGTTGCGGTCGATCTTATATGTGACGGCGAGACGGCACGCGCAAATATTAGCGGCCTGAGAGAATGTCTAATGAAACCTCCAAACACTTTGAACGAGTTCTCAGATGAACGACGACCGCACAACGTATATGCACCCACAACCAGATTCCAATTCGATTTCGGCGAAACACACGACATCGCTTACGCGAGAAAAGTATGTCACGAGTCAGGCCACAAAGAGAGGAAAAGTTCTCGAAATAGAACAGAAAATTTATATTTTCCAGTAAAAGCGTGAAAAAAAGAGAGTACGTCTTCACGACCGGTGCGAACGATTTTACTGCGTTTTGTTGCAATTATCATCGCCGCTATATTTAATCGACGATAATTGTCGAGCATCGCGCGCTAAATTTCATATCAGCGAAAAGAGAAAATCGCGCGGCGATTTTATGCAAATGCGTGCGATATTCGAGAAAATTAAAAAAATTAATGTCAATTATTTATTTGTAATCGGCGCACCCTGTTTACACGCGCGAGCGCTTTTGAAAGTGGGTTTATCGCGAAAGCAAAAGTCGGCACTTGAAAAAAAAAAAAAAAAAGAGAAAAATGAGACAGACCAACGTTTCTTTTTGCTCTCTCTCGCTCTCTCACAACGGTGTGCAACGGATGATTGATCGCGCGCCGTTGATAGACACGTAAACTGTCCTCGAAACTAGATTTACAACATTGCGAACGAGCGGAATTTAATCCCGTGTCCGGAACGTTAGCGGCTGTCAACCGATCGCTAAGTACGTGGAAGTCGAAATCAATCGTAAATTCATCCGAACTCACACACAAGTATAAATTTACTCCCGGGACTTTTCACAACTCTTTAGCCGTCTCGCTCTTTTAGAACAAGTTCTTGTCACGGGGAAAGTATAGACAAGTCCGTAGCCATCTTTTTATTGGTGTTTACCCACTTTTGCTTCTCTTATTATCGATAATGTGTAATTACGAGTAACTTCATATCCAATTATCTCCCGGATTTGCCACGAAAGAAGTTCTGAACATCGCGCGAAAGTATCGATTTTTGCGAGGGAATTAATATTGCAAACAAAAACAAAAAGAAACATTTCCTCGACAATTTCAAATCCTGTGTGCGGACACCTTCTGTACAATTTCTAATTTTTTTATTTTAATGAAATTCGATGTCGTAACTTGAGAGAATAGAGAAATTGCAGATGATGAGGTTACACGTTTCATGCAACAAAATACAATCGCGGTGGAAAAAGACCGAACGAGGTCTGCTATTGACACGTGTGTCCGCGGTTTCGATTTCTCTCTCTCTCTCTCTATGGCGTGTGAATTCGAATGTCGAAAGGCTTTACGAGCGTTTCGACAAGCGTCGCGTCGTCGCGGGACGCTTTTGCGTAAAACGTAAAACGCTTGTGCAACTTCTTTATACTCGTCGTTGTTCGGAAGCGCGCGCATTTTCCAAGCAAATAATAATTGCGCCGAGCATCGGCGTGTTTTACGCGGATAATTAAACGCGAGAATATAATCGACATGTTCGTATATTCCCTTCTCGCAAAGTGCTCTTTTTTTTTTTTTAATAATTCGTTTAAATAGCACGCAGAATGTTATTTCGATGTACGTTAAAAAAACTTTTTATTATGGGGAGGGATAAAGAGAACACGAGAAGTATCTTCGCGTATGTGGAAATCGATCCGGATTATAAATAAATCTATCTTTTTCCCGTTCGCTTCTCTCTCGCGTAATCGCACGACTTAATTGCCCGATGGCAGCTACTCGAGCTCGCCCCTCTTTAATGAACACCTAACGAGCGTGCTAAGAGGAGGAACAAGAAAGGACGGTGTGATGAGACATTAAAATCGGCCCTCTGTGTGTTTATCCAATTATCCGAGCCGTAAAGTCTATAGTTTGTATTCACGATCCGTCCCCGATACGGATACGCGAATAAGATTCGCTCGTCTCACGCGTACGATTTGGACTGCTTTTGCTTAAAAAAAAAAAGAGAAAAAAACGAGAAGATGTAATTTTTCCCCGCATGCTTATTTTCGTTTTTTTTTCCTTTGTTTTTAAATATAATCCATTATCACAATTACCTGCGATTTAAAAACCGAAACGTTAACGAGAAATAAATTACACCGTCGAATTTTGACGTAAATGTGCAATTTGCGCGAAAAAACTCGTAGAGAAACTTATAGATCGCTTTACGCGACAATCCAGCTATTTGTAAAATCGCAATAATTGAAATAACCGCAACGCGCGCGGAAAATGCACCGGAGCGAGCGATGCTCGTTGCAGAGCCCGCTCTCTCTCTCTCTCTGTTATTTCTCGCATAATGTTCGCCGTTTCACGAGTGGGCAACGTTTTTTGTGAAAATTATATTTTAATGGAGCTTGACGCGCCGCTAAAACACACGTCAGCCTGCAAATCGCATAATAACGCTATACGCGCGC
>QVNV01017185.1:0-12943 GCA_014825455.1 Pseudomyrmex pallidus | reverse complement strand
AATATAATAACATCGGGGCGATATGTATATGTACATGTTACACATTCTATAGAAAACATAAAATAAACGGCATTAATATTTGCGTAACGATAAGTACACATATAAATGAGCTATAAATAATAAAATAAAATTATCATTACAATATCGTTTTGCGCACACAAAACATCTATGTGCACAATCACCAAATAATAAAAAATATACATTATCGTAAATATATATTGCATACATATATATTGCTCAAGCTGTAAAATATATATTGCTAGAAAAAACTTGGGTTTAACACATGTGTTAAGATATTACATTTCCTGAATGTGATTGATGAAACAAATTCCACTCTTCGCGATGCGCAGTTGAAGAGAAATAATAAATTTAATAATATATTTTAAAAATAACATAAGAGTATATATAGAAAAGTGGAAGTTCCACCAATTTCACTCGGAGATACAACACGTCTGAGAGAGTGAGTAATATGTACGTAAAGACGTAATATATTAAAAATAATTAAAGCACTCACGGTGTGAACGTGCACACAAATCATGCGATCACGTACAATCGCGTAACTGAAATAATACACATTTATGTAACATAAAATAAATCTCTTTGGCTTTTTGTTTTTGCATAATTGAAGATAAATGCGCTCTGCAAATGTATATTCGTAATGATTGTACGTATCAGAAATTGCGTATCAGATTTGCTTCTCGATTAATATCATTTCTTTTGCGAAGTTAAAAGTTTTTGTTTTTGACTTTTCGCGCAGAAAAAGTCGGATTGCAAGTTCGATTGCACGTTACTCATCACAAAACGTATTTTATTTCAAACACGCGAACGCTTTTTTCAAGCGTTGTATTAAATTTTTATTAGAAGTTTATTTGAAATTAAGTGAAAGATTGGAAAAATTCCGCTCTCTGTCTGTTCGCGCGCTTTCGAAAAAAAGAGAGCTCGATCGTTAAAAAATTCCTGTGTGTGTAACAGGATTTCTTTATAAGTTACGTATTTACATCGTTGCAAACGTCGTGCTTTCGTCCTCACTCGTGCGTAAAAACGGATCGATCGAATGAAACTCTTTTGTCACGGTGAAATGATGTAACTAGATGAGTTGGGTGGGTGGGTGGGTGGGTGGGTGAGCGGGTGATATCTCTACCGACGCTACTACTGTGCAAGAGAGAACATTGAAAATTGAAAGTAATAGGTTATAATACTCTTTTGTACTTACACTCTTACGATAATATCGATAATGCGTGTGTGGAATAAAAGTGCGATTATACGCGGCCTCGATCGGATTCTCGCGATGCCTCGCTACGGTAAAAACGAATGAAAAAACATGACGTTACAGCTAGCTATTACTGGGATGAAGAATTATTGGCACACTGTCATATCGAAATAGATTGACCACTTTGCATTGTAATAAAGTTTTCTCAGACTCATTCACGCACTTACGGGGAGTTTTTGCAACATCGTTCTGTGAAACACACGCGGAATGGAGATCCCGCCGGAGTCCCTACCCCCGCCTATACACGGTAATTACGAGTTGTCATGGCAATTTTTATCTTAATGCTTACATTATTATTTACTGTACACATGCGATGTTGATATTAGCGTTTAAAGCCGGCGTAGTTTCGCTCGCGGCTCATATCTCGATATTTTATCTCGCGGAAATTAAACTCACCGAAAATGCACCGGCTTCAATCTTCGCGTTCGTGAACGCGTATCGGAAACACGCTATTGCAAAAAGTCCGCTCTTCTCTGCCTTTCACACTGACGCGCGCTCTGTCTCTCACTCGTTCTCTTAATTCTCTCGATCACTCAGGTTTTTGTTTTGTTGGTTTTTTTTTTTCGTTTTTTGTTTTCTTTTAACGGAAGATCTTGTGCGTGAACATCTGCGTGTAATTTCTCTGTCTTGGCGCCTCTCTCTCTCTTTATATGCCTGATCATTTGCGTTTTTTTGTTGTTTTCTTTTTTTTTCTTTTTTTTTTTTAATGCTACAGGTACATGCGAGGAATTCGGAATTCAATCTTAATTTAATCGATAGCGGTAAAACTGCAATCGAGGTTCTCTGCAATATACGAACGAGTAATGGACGCGATATGTTACATATGTTCGGGCGTGTTGCGACTGACGTACTTTTAATTGAATGCACGTCATTTCAAAAATGAAATTTATTTTCGCGTTAAACGTGGAAATCTCGCGATTTGATTCAAAGATTCGGCGGAAAAATCGGTATTCCAGAACACTTAAGTTACGATTATCCCTAGCACGCGTTTTACACTCGGATCGAATCGTGTTTTTACAAATTTGTGCGATATTTCATTGCGCGTTTTCCGACGCGGTAATGTGGTCGAGACCGAACCAGGTCAACTCTAAGTTCAATATAAAAAAAAAAAAGAGAAGGAGACTAATTGTAACTTTTACTATCGACATGTCTCTCTTTCTCCACTCTCTCTCTCTCTCTTTCTCTCATGTAATTCGGAGAGTAAAAACAGTCAGATTGCAAGTTAATTAATTAATTATAGCTACATCAGTTCAGAAAGTTTACGGTAGTTTGCGGAATTCTTTTGATTCAGAAGAATGATCGCGACACATTTCTAATAAAAAGATCTTTTACGTTAAGTAGAGTAAAAAGAGTTATGAGTTATCACACGAATATATGTTTCTCTTTGTTCGCGACGAAATTCTGTCTCGTAAAATTATTGATTGCCATCGGTAACTCTCTCTCTCTGTTTCACTTGGTATCGTATTATTATTCTACAAGAAATATATCATTACGATATCAGCGTTGAATAAGTAGATATGTTTCACAATGTAAGTTATTAACGTAGTGCGAATGTGTTTGCGGTGTCTGTTTGCAGTACAAAGATTCTTTTGCACACATGAGTATTGATCGAATTGTTCGATTTACGCAGTTTTACGTTAAATGTTGTTTATCGCGAGAAACTCTCCATGTTTTTCATTGGATCAATTTCTCCCAATGCGATTTGTGACTCGGTCATTTAATCTATTTGTTAAAAGCCCTGCACAAAGAGTAATGCCGAATGAAACGAGAGTAACAGAGATATGCATCGACGTCGATTATCTTGTTCCCCGAGTAACACGAGAGTTGTCAGTTTCTAATATATTATAAAATGCAATTAGTTGCGTGTTGAACGCGTGATCAAACTCAGAGAGAGAGTTGATTCGCTTTGAAAAATGATCACGACTTTCCGTGCACACGGAAGGAAGATACGTACGTAACACATAGACTTTTTGCAGACCCGGCTATAACATGTACGCTCTTAATTCCACGCTTTTTCTTCCTCTCTATTCACGTAGCGGCGATTGTGTAAGAATATTGCGGAAGAAATTTAGATCGGTTTTGTATTTCGGAAAAAGAATCTCTCCTCTCTTATCGCTTGAAAAAAAAACAAAATGCGTTCCTCTCGTAATAATTGAGCGAAAGTGATTCTGTGAATCGAGAGAAAAATTCCACGACTTTCGGCAAACGATCGGCTAAATTCGTCTCGTCGCGAAACACGTCCCGATGTCGAAAAAGCACGCGACGGCACGTTCGGATTGATTTCTTTTTCTTTCTTTTTTTTTTTTTTTGCGTAGATAGACGCGCGTACGGTTTTCTACATACAGTTCTGAGAAAAAGCTTAACATCGAGAAAAATATGGGGGTATATATATATATATTATATACATATATATCTCCTATGTGTCGTTCAGTCGAATTTGAAATAGATTTATTCATGTGTTAATATTCCGTTGCCACATAAATTACGCAGCTCGCGGTAGCACGCAAAGAGAACGCTCATTCTCTTCTCAAAAAGTCACTTTCCCCATTCACGAATTTTAGCCGACTCGGTCGAATTTAATGCTCGCGATTATACAAAGGGTAAGGGAAAGAAAATCGGATCCAGAAAGGCATATACTACTCGCTACATCACGTTCGGTTCAATGTAATTTTTTAATTAACCCTTTAACGCTCGTGCGTTTATACATTCAATTTGCATTTTAATTAATTTTATCTTCCTGCCGTTCTTTTACACACACACACACACACGCACACACACATACACACACACACACACACACACACACACACACACACACATTCGCACATAATTTCGGAACCTATATTAAAAATCTGTGAAAGAAAAATTTGCATGTACCACTCATTTCAATGCATACGTAATCGAAGTACTTGAGTTTTGCGCATAAAACTTCGACGTTAAAGGGTTAACAGCGGGTGACAGACAAGTACGTAAAAACGATCTGGAACTCAATGTACTTGTTAATTGACAAGAAATGTGTAAATGCGAGTTTCATCTATATGTATATATATCAAACGTAGAAAAGGGCTATAAACGACGATGTGAGAGAGAAAGTGTGAGATCAATAACGCGTACGTATATATGCCGTTCTAGACTTCGTTCCGATAAATTATTTACAGCTTTTATTTCGACGCGGTTTTGCTGAAACATCACGCGACTTCACGCGGGAACAAAAAGCGATCAAGTCGGCGGATAAACTTTGCGTAATAGTAGTGTGTGTGTGTGTGTATATATGTACACACACACACATATATATTAATAGGCCATAATTCCTAGTCGTAAAGTATGAAAAGTATCAACAAATTTGAAAAATTTCACGCTCACACCCCCGTTAGGCAATTATATTTTTCTTTCGTTATGCGAGAACGGACAGCTCGCGCTAAAAAGGACTGTGTCACTTACATTGCCTAGGAATTTGACTTTATAACAACGCGATCGCGCCACGGCTACACCCATTTAAGAAGATTACCGTTTTTCTTGACTAAAGGCGAAGAAATTGATACAATTCAATTAATAATTGACAGAGATAACCAATTAATACGTATAGGATGGTCCTTGCGGCAGAGAAGGCGTAAACTCCTAAGATTCAAACGACATAAACTTTTTCTAATTTTAACATCACCGCGGACCATCCAGTACATTGATTGTAGTTACTTCTCGCGTGTATATTTCTTTAATCTTCGTTCTTCGTTCTTCTTATTCTTCTTCTTCTTTCTTTGTGTAATACAATAGAAATTGTGTGTGTGTGTGTGTGTGTGTATGTGTGTATAACTTGTCGCACCAAATGCATTCGCGATGAAGTAGTTTCTCCTGTGTGTATTCTTCTCGTTTGCTTTCTATCCGTCTCTGTACATTCGGCATTCGAGAGTGTACCACTTTGCAAGCACGATACTTTTTTTTGTTTTTTGTTTTTTTTTTTTTTAACGTATGCATTATTCGCCATTCCACACGCGCACACGGGGGGATAGAATTTTTTGTGTGCGCGCCTGAACTGAAGATTACCGAAATCTTAAATAGTTAACAGTAACATCGGCGTGAACAGTGTATAGAATGATCGAATGATGCACGAGAAGCGAGACCTCGGACGGATGTATATCGTATATTTGTATAGCGTAAACGTCGGCGATGATTCGTTCTGACGACGATGCGCTGACGCAAAATCTTCGCGAACGAATCTCACACCGAAACATTCGTCACGAGGCGCTTCTCGTAGGAGCGAAGTATGCACATAGTGTGGTTCACAGTTACAAAACTAACTAAATCTTACGAGATACAGTGAGCAATAATTCCAGATATGTACAGAAGTTATATGTTACAGACGCGTTATAATATAAAGATATCTATCTATCTCTCTCTCTCTCTCTCCTGACAACGCGAATGTGCATTCGCGGCAGGAATACTTTAGCTTTTCAACGTGCGACGATCGGTTATATCGTTCGATAATAACTTTCTCCCGTTCGACGATAGTGTGTGCGAATCGTCGATGAGTTTTTTTTCCGCGCGGATTAATTACAATCTCGCAGGACACCACGGCCTAGTCAGTAGCGTGCAGCCTTCGTTTTTGAAATCGTCTTAATAATTGATAGGCTACCCTGTTTCGTTATCATTATGAATGGTATCCTCCTACGTCCATCCTCTGTACATCACGATGCGTTTTTTTTTTTTTTCAGAACACGTTTTTTTCCCGGTTGCACTAATAAATCGAGGATCGATCGCGTTGTTGCTCGTTGCCGAGGAAACTCGAACAGAGGACTCGAAGGCGTCTCAATTTATCGTTTCGGAAAATTTCCGACATATATAAATTTCGTATTAAAGTATTTTTTATCCAATATATTTTGACGTAGAAATTTTAAATCAATTAAACTTAAATTTTTTTAAATAACTCAGATATCTACATTTAATGATTTTGTTAATGCGTTTTGATACATCAAAACCTAAATATTTAAAAATTAAAGATTTTATCTGTAAGATTTTTTTCTAATTATTCTGACGTATTTTCGACATGGCATGTTATTTATTCGGAGAAAACGAGTGATTAAAACTTTATGGCACAAAAACAGCCGTATATAAAAAAAAAATTCAAAAAATTCTTACAAACTTTTTTCTCGAATCCCTCGTGCGTCTCTCCCGATCCTCAGTAACGAGCTACGGTGTATCGAAGTAGAAAGAACACGTACGCTGAGAACAGGATAATAACTTAACGCGTTTACGAGCGAAAAATAAGCGGCGATTCAGTCGCGTGTCTTCCTCGTTTTTTTTTTTTTTTTAAAGAAACGCGCGACGAAACCGCAACGCCTGAGGACGTGGCGCCGTACTTCATATACTTTTATATTATGTATAATAATATAATCATTTATACCAATAACTATTTACACGAAGCCATCCCGTCCCGGGAACGAGCTTATTTCAAATAGAATTCGCTTTCGCGTAGTGCCGTCCAACTATAGGCCCTATGCTCATATTGACAACAGGTGTATAATATATTTATATATATATATATATATTTATATAATATACCTAATGATTTTTCGCTATCTATTTTACAAATAACGAGCTACCGCAAAACACACGGAGTCGTTTTCCTCGCGCGGACTCGCGCTAATGTTTTTACCCGTCCGCCGCACGTGGAACTTGAGGCCGGAGGAAACGCGAAATCACGAACTTATCGCGAATTCTTATACTCGTCGCCACGCGATAAGTCACGTGACCGCCGCGACGTCGTCGTTATCCTTAAAACGTGCGCCCTTAATCCGCGGATGCTGTACGAAGGAACATCCCTTACAAGCTAATCTCTCTTCTCTCTGTTTCTTATTTTTTTTTTTTCCTAACAAATACAAAAAGGCAGCGCGACACAGTAAACATCGAAGTGGCAGCCGAAGCGTTTCCGGCTATACGATAAATTTACGCTCGACATCTCTCGCATTTGTAGCTATAACGATATCTGACAACGCATGAAGCAAGTAAGATGTCGAAGCACATCTCGGATGTGGCATTACAATGAGAGAAACGTGGCATCGGAAATAAAAATTGTGTAAAGTTTCTACGAAAGAATATTTTTGAAATTTTCTTTTTCTTTTTTACGTCAACATATTTTCAATTCGCGAATTACGATAAATTATTTTCAAAAGTTTGAATAATTGCGGCCCGTCTGCAGTAATATTAAAATCGTCGCGCGTTAAAATAATTAACTACAAGAACCGTGGTGTATCCGTTACTTGTCTCGTCGTTGCATCCCCTGCTAATGAGAGCGGTGTCAGTTAGAATTATATCAAGTTGTAAATGTCGAGCGTAAACTCGGCTTGAGTGGCGTCTTTTACCCGAAATTCCCGAGAAAGCAGCATCTACGGTAAAGCTCTCAGCCTTAAAAGGATCTTCGGCGTTCCGCGAGAATAAATCGCGTTGTCGATCGCGCCGACGTGAATCCTCTCCCGGTGTGCGAATTCGGCTACCACCGCGACAGCAACAATTCGCGACGTGATTCGTTCGGATCGTTCGTCTCTCGTCGCATTATCCGCTCGAGCGAGTCTTATTAAACGCTTATTATATAGAAGATCTAAAGTACGTCAATAGAAGATTGTCGATACCGAGTGGTCTGTTTTCGCCACCGACCGAAGAGAGCACCTTCGATCCACGAACCCAACCAACATCGCTCCCTCTCCTTCCCCCCCTTTCACGAATCTCCTTCGAGCACATTATACTTTCCCTCTCGTCTAGCGCTCTTTTCTCCTCTTACCCTAAATCTAATGTTATTGACCCGAAAAAGAGAGTGCATTCGATCCCCTTCTATATCGGCGTCCTTTCCGCACCGGACGTCCCTTTCACGCGTCATCCTCACTGCCGCAACGAGAGATGGCGGCATTCGATTTCGAATGCGGTCCGAGCGCAAAGCGTATCATTACGACTAACGAGATTCTCCGTGACTCACGCTGTCACGTCAATATACTTTCTTTTTTTATTCGAACGACGAAGAGATAAAATCTTCTCAATTTTCACATGCTCACTTGTCAACGAAATCGAGTTAAACAACAGTGGAGGACGTCTTACGATCATTGCTCGATGAAGCTTCAGGCAGACTCCACGCGCCAAACGTATCTTCCTCCCAGTCACGGCTCTTGGGGATGTATTCCATTTCTTGATAAGTTGCCGCGGTCAATCCGTCCCGAACGTGTCCCGAGATTACTGGTCTCAAAATATCCACTGTGCTGCTGTGTGCCGTTCCCCCGTAATCCCGTCTCTTCGTCAGCAACCTCGTCGTGACGTCCGGTCGGGACTGCCTCAAGATAGAGTCCGATTCCCACGGGCTGCTCGAGGACCAGGTTCTGGACGCGTAGATCGAATCCTCGCGTCTATCTCGAAGATGATAATGATACCGCTGCCGGATCCTCTCGTCAATTCGTCTGCTGATCTCGTGCTGCAGGTCCGCGTGACGTTGCCGCACGAGCTCCTGATGATCCTTGCTGGCTCTTCGCAGCCGTTGAAGCATTAGATCGATGTACTTAAGCGCTTCGCCGTTCTCGAGTATTCGTTGTGCCCGATCTGTGACCTCGCCGTGACCGCCATCGCTGCTCCGTGACCTTCGTCCGAGAAGTCGCTCGCATTCCCTGTAGTGTCGTTCCGTGTCGCGAGCGTAGCGAGTCTCGTCGTCGTAATACCGACTCCGTTTCGATACGTCGGCGAGACGTCGCGAGACACCGTAAGCGGTTGTCGATCCTGACGTCGCGCTCGACCGTAAGGAACTGAGCGAATAGCGGGGCATCCCGAGGAGAACACGGCCGTGTTCGAGGGTGGTTTCAGTTAGGCCCGAATATCGACGGTTCTAATTCGGATAAATCCCCTGGCCTCATACATGCGTCGCTAACGTACCCACCGCGGAAGTGCGCTTCACCGTCGCCATACCGCCGTTCGGACCTCCGGTGATGTAGTGCGCCGACAGTGGGGCCTGCAAAACAGAGAGAAAAAAAAAGAATGCGGGGCTTCTGAGTCGCGGCTGTCAGACTGCGAGCTTAATTCCCGAGCGCCGTTAAAATACTTTTACAAATATCACTTCGCTTCTACTTCGCCACTCTTCCCTCCGGAATATTATAAGGAAATGTTTATTTTTCTTGACATTAACCCACCGATATGTCTGAATGTTTAATTTAAGTATTTCGTGCTTATTAAGAGAAAGAAACTCAACGCTGCAGAATATGCGCGCGCGTACATGACTATTTGTATAGATTCGAGAGGGATGGTACAGAATAATTGTTTGATTCTTTTTATCGTTGCTCGCGAAATGAAAACGTCCGGAGAAAAATGTCAAAGTAAGAATGAATTATTTGCAGATTCTTATAGTCTCTTATTTTTCGCGAGAATGAGAACGAAGGAATGAAAAAGAAAGGATGAGGAAAAAAAAGGAAAGAAAAAAAGAGAAGGAGAGAAATTATTAATTATAATAATATATAGCCTTTTTATATTCTCTTTCTTTTCTGTCTTGTGATATAAATCTTGGAGCGCGCTTATTGTTACGTACAGTCACATATGAACGTTTAATTAATATTTCTCCGATATATAATGTTACAATAATGTGTACATAACATTTGCATTTAATTATATCAGCTCTTTAGAGATGTGAAATAAATGTTTCAGTTAATATTCCCACCTATATCCATTAAGCTATAAAGCTTGGAATAGCACAAGAATTGAATTATGCAATATGAAAAACACTAAGCGCGAGTAATATGCAAGCGAAAAAATCGCATAAGCCGTATTTTTTCTCATTTTGGAAAATAAAAGGATTTGTGAAACTACGTAATGTAAATTTCACCCGTTATAGCGTTTTCTCCGCGGACACGAAGAGAAAAATCGGAAATTTTTTATGTTGATAATTATGTAGCGCTTCCCTTCCATGTGCAAACTCGTTTTACTGACAGTATGTACTATCATTTTGTTCAATAGTTTGCATGCGCTACATTATCTATATTTTTCATTCTTTCGTCCAAATCGTAATTGGACGTCCAGTTAAACGCGCGAATAATAAACAAATAACAATACACGACGATAACACATCAGATGACATAAAAAGGTGCAAAAGTAGATTTGAAAATGTGAAACCTTTCGAAGTTTAATGAAGATTGAAAAGAAAACAGAGAAAAAAGAACAATTTAAGCTTTTATAAATTTCAGAAACATAGAATTTACACTTATAACTGAAATTCATTGTACTCATACATTTTTTTTATTACCATGCACTTTTAGCTTTATTTCTAATTCAGGATATATCAAGCAAAGTTATCGAACGGTCATCGAACTAAATGAAACTTACCTGATTGTCATTACATTTTTGCACTTTCAATTTTTGCGGATCGCGCTTCACGTTTTTTTTTCTTTCTTTTTGATTTTTCTTTTTTTTTTTTTTTTACATCTCGCAAAAGCATGTGCGAGAAAGACAGAAACAATTCACAGAGCGGGAAATAGGTGCGACTGGATTTGGAATGGCCGTAGGTACATACGCGAAAGGATTAGCGTTGCGCAAAATAAAAGTAGCGCGCGCGCAGTTGCAATGGCTATGCAATATTGACAGTTTGCACCCAACCTACTCCAAGTTGCACACGAAGCTCCGCAACACCCCGGTGTAACTACGTTTAGGAATTTGACATACATTCACCATTGTACCAACCTGCGGGCCAGCGCCGTTCAAGGTATTCAAGCTATTCATTCTCATTGCCTGCGTGTACGGCGGCGGTGCCGGCGTGACTCCCGGCACGGCTGTGTGCGGCGCGTGTCGGAGCTGCTCGGCCGCTGACATTCTATATTTGTTTGTAAGAAAGAAACGCAGAGTTAGTGACGGGAAATCGGATTTTTTTTCTTGCGTTGGAATTCAAATCAAAAAGAGAGAAAGGAAGAGAGAGAGAGAGAGAGAGAAAGGAAGGGAAGCAGTGAGAAATACAGAGACACAAACAGCGACTGTGGCGTATATCTGCAATGTGACCCACAATCGCGTTGTAACGTTTCGAGCGTACATGAATGTTTAACATTCTCGCTACGCGAACGTCCTCGTGTCATGAAATTGAAAGCGAACTACTTCAAAAGAGCGCGTTTCAAAGTTTCGATTTCGCTGCAGGTTCGTCTCATTGCGACGTGTCTCCACGAATTTCTACTACATCCGTTTCCGTACCGCGCGACGAGAAGGTATATCGGACCAGAGAGTTCTCGCGCATTGACAGTCGGTTATAGCTTCTGTTCTATAACTACGTTATAACCGCGGATCTGGACTGTAGCCGTAACGAGTTCCCACTCCGTTATTCTCTCTCGCATCTCGGACTCTAACTTGAACCGCGAAGAAAAGTTACATCTCTTTTCTCCGATCCGAAACCTGTTCGACTCGCAGAAACAGTTCCGGGCGCGGATCTGAATTGAAACAAAACACGCGAAATTGTTATACCGTTATTTGTATCCCTGACAAGAAAAAGATGGGTAAACAGAAAGAAAAGTAAAGAACACACACGAGTCAAATGCGGGAGTGGTGAAGCGTAGACTTCGTATCTAAACACAATGGCAAAGATGTCTCACGATCTTTCTTTGAGATCATTTTCCGCTCGAGGGAGATGTAAGATTTTGAGAAAAGATGCGATCGTCGAAGTTGTATATATCGTAACAAAACGACAAGAATTGAAAATATTTTTCTTCGGAACAAGCGGGAAGAGAAAAAGCCAGCGAAGGCCTAAAGTTATTATAAACAGAATTTACGCGAGCTTAGAGTGAACGAAATTTTCATTTTGTTTCCCGAGAAATTTTCCTTTTCTCTCTTCTCTTGGGTGATTTTTTAATCATCGAGCTTCCGCATAATATTTTTAAGGTAGAAGAGCATTTCCCGAGCGAGGCGCACAAACCGCGTTCCGCTCTCATATCTAATTTAGTCGTTCGCGATGAACGCATTCCCGGCACGTACGGCGCGAGATTCTCGCGCACAGGGATGACAAGCGTCGCGCGACGCCCTGCTCGCATCGTATACGTAAACGGAACGTGACGCCGCCTAAGGTATCCACGGCCGATCAATGGCACGGGCCAATTATAATTAGTCGGAGGCATCCGCGCAAGCTCAATCTATGGCTCTTGGTGACTATGTTGACACTTTCAGAAATTTTGGAACTTGATCGAGAACAAAGAGGTATTTCCCCTCGGTTTACATTGTAGAGAGCTCTGGTTACATCATTCAAAATTATTATATCCTCTACAGTTTGAGCAGGAATTGATCTTTTATAGCAAGGATATATAAACTCGCGTCAAAACCGACGAAACAAATATATATGATACAAATAAACATTCTATATTTCAGAATACGAGTGGAAAATATTGTAACACGGCTCTGTATTGTGATATAAACTCTCTCCTCTCTCTCTCTCTCTCGATACGCATAACATTTCAAATTGATCTATCATTTTTCTTAATTTAAAAATTGCAAATAATTCACGTAAAATATTATAGTTAATTATAACGTGCCATATTATAACGTTACAATATTTTTGATACGTTCAATAATGCAGAATTTTCGTTAAATTATATTTTATCAATTAAGAATTTATCGGCTCTGAAGTTTCTAAACTAAGAGATGTGAATTCGGCCAATAAGAGCCGTTCACAGGATGTTGAGTGTGTGA